>CAUYRH010026239.1:0-46488 GCA_963574655.1 Perodicticus potto
ATGTCTTCATATAATAACTGAGAAAATGCCAGGAAGGCTATGTTAATCAGTTTGATGAAAATAGTTCAGATTGCATATGAAACCAGCACATTGTACCCCTTGATTGCACTATTGTACACAGCTATGATTTAATAATAAAGAGAATTAAAAAAAAAAAACACTTGGAAAGGTGGCACGTGCTTTTAATCCCAGCTATGTGGGAGGCTGAGACGGGAAGAAAGCTTGGGCCTAACAGTTCAAGACCAGCCTGCGCAACATAAGCAGACCCTGCCTCAAAAAATAACAGAAAGTAGCCAGGCTTTGTGGCAGGCGCCTGTAGGCCCAGCTATTGGGGAGGCTGAGGCAAGAGAATTGCTTGAGCCCAAGAGTTTGAGGTTGCTGTGAGCTGTGACGCCAGGGTACTCTACCAAGGGTGACACAGTGAGACTCTGTCTCAAATAAATAAATAAATAGAAACAAATTTTTTTTTCTTTTTTTTTTTTTGCAGTTTTTAGCCAGGGCCAGGTTTGAACCCACCACCTCCAGTATATGGGGCCGGTGCCCTACTCCATTGAGCCACAGATGCCACCCAAATCAAAAATTTTTTAACAGTAAATTAATTTACAAAATACAAATGTAGAAGATATTTTTAAAAGCTTCAGATATTTTCAATTAAATCAATTTAAACAAATTTTAAAAGAAAAAATATTACAACATTTGGAGTAGCCGCTCATAAGACTACATGAAAAAACTAGTGCTAACAAACAAATTCAAGAATGTTGCAGGGTGCAAGATCAACATGCAAAAATCAGCTGTGTTTCTATACACCAACACCGAGCAGGCCAAAAGGAAATTAAGAAAATAATTCTGTTTACAAAGGTCAATGATTAAGATGACCCATTGTGAAGACGGACTGCTTGAGTTCAAAGCTCAGCTGCCACTACTGACTGATGTTTTGCAAATGACATAATGACTCTGGGCCTCACTGGCCTCATCTGTAAAAATGGAAATAAATCGTCACCAATGTCCCAAGGTTGTTGTCAGAATAAGTCAGTTGATACATGTCAGTTGCTTAAAACAGTCACGTGACACAGAGCGACTATTCAATTGTTAGATATATAAAAGGAAATTAAAATACACAAGCACAAGGAGTAGTAATCAGAAAGCTACAAAATGGATATTATTTATCAGTGCTTTTGGAGTTAGCTTTATGTATGTGGAGGATTTATTTTGCTTTTGCTATTTAGCTGTGCTGTTCCAAACTTTAAGTCATTTGAGTTAACGGTGAAGAATGACAAAAGGACCCCAAGAAAGATGATGGTGGGCTCAGCACTTATAGCTCAGCAGCTAGGGTGCCAGCCACATACACCAGAGCTGGCAGGTTCGAACCCAGCCCAGGCCTGCCAAACAACAATGACAACTACAACCAAAAAATAGCTGGGCATTGTGGCAGGCGCCTATAGTCCCAGCTGCTTGGAAGGCTGAGGCAAGAGAATCACTTAAGCCCAAGAGTTTGGAGGGTGCTGTGAGATGTGGCACCACAGCACTCTACCAAGGGCAACGAGAGTCTCAAAAAGAAAGAAAGAAAAATGATTGTGCAAAACCACTACGAAATCTGCAGAATGCTGTGATGAACAGCTGGTTGTTCCTGAACCTTGCCTTTGTCTCAGTCGTCTCCATATCTAATCACTTATCAAGTCCTATCCTTCTCCCTGCGGGACATTTCTGCCCTCTCCCCCTCTGCAACCTCCCTACTTTGACTGCTCTGGTTCACAATCTCATGGTCTCTCACCTGCAGTGCTGCCACAGCCCCCAGACTCATTTCCCTTTCTCTAATCTCGTCATCTTCAAATCCTTCATGAGCCCTACATATGACCCGTTAACCACACCACATCTCTGCTGTCCACTCCAGCCTCATTCATTACACCACCAAAAGGTTTTCTGGCTTTGTTTGTTTGTTTGTTTTAGAGCAGTGGTTCTCAACCTATGGGTCACAACCCCTTTGGGGGTCAAACGACCCTTTCACACGGGTCACCTAAGACCATCCTGCATATCAGATATTTACATTACAATTCATAACAGTAGCAAAACTACAGTTATGAAGTAGCAACAAATAAATTTTACGGTTGGGGGTCACCACAACATGAGGAACTGTATTAAAGGGTCACGGCGTTAGGAAGGTCGAGAACCACTGCTTTAGAGTATCAGAGTTTATTGAAAGACATAAAAAAGCTTAAGACATATAAGCTTAACCATAGAAATAGCTCACCAACCCCACCAAATGGTTTTCGAGAAACTGCTTGCAAGGCCAGAAACAGCTCATGCCAATAATCCTAGTACTTTGGAAGGCCGAAGCAGGAAGATCGCTTGAGCTCTGGAGTTCAAGACCAGCCTAAGCAAGAGTGAGACCCCCATCTCTGCGAAAAAAGAAAAAAGAAAAGAAAAATTAGCCGGGCATTGTGGCGGACACACCTGTAGATCCAGCTTCTCAAGAGGCTGAAGTAGGAGGATCACTTGAGCCCAGGAGTTTGAGGCTACTGTGAGCTAGACTGACACCCGGACACTCTAGGCTATGTGATAGAGTGAGACTCTGAAAAAAAGAAATTGTACCCTTTTGCTGGTTTTCACTCTATTCCCTTCATTCATGCTACTTCTCTTACAATGAGTGCCCTCTTTCATGCTTTCACGTTCTTTAATTGGCTGATACCTACTCAGTCTTTAAAATTCCCATCAGTGGGCAGCGCCTGTGGCTCAGTCAGTAAGGAACCGGCCCCATATACCAAGGGTGGTGGGTTCAAACCCAGCCCCAGCTGAACTGCAACAACAAAAAAACAGTTGGACGTTGTGGCGGGTGCCTGTAGTCCCAGCTACCAGGGAGACTGAGGCAAGAGAATCGCCTAAGCCCAGGAGTTGGAGGTTGCTGTGAGCTGTGTGACGCCATGGCACTCTACTGAGGGTGATAAAGTGAGACTCTGCCTCTACAAAGACAAAAAAGTAGAATTTCCATCAGTGCCACCTTCTCCACAATCACTGACTTGAAATCACATGACCCCAATATGATTATCTCAGATTTTTGTATAACACCTCTGAATACCTCCAGCATTTCCCTTCGCATAATGTTTTTCTTATTTTCTTTCACATGTTGTCTCCTTAACACTGTGATTTCCTTGGAAATAGAACTTGCTTATTTATACTTGTACCCCCTATGCCTTGCATAGTAGCTGGTCCACAGTGAAAACCAGGACCCAACTGCTCTGGATCACCAGCACAGGGCCTGGCATGTAGCACATAGTAAGCATTGAAAAGAAAGGAAGCAAGGAAGGGAGAGAGGGAGACAGGAAGGGAAGAGGGGTGTGAGAAGGTTTGCAAGAGAGATGCTTCAACCAAGTCGTGGAGGACTCAGTCAAACATATCCAGGTGTGCCCAGGAAGATGCTGTGAAGGCAAAAGCTCAAAGATAAGCAGCAAGGGTTAATTCAGGGAACTGCAAATGGTTTGTCACAGCTGGAGGGTTGGGCAATGGGAGGTGACAAGTCTAGCGAGGTAGCCTCACTGGATGGTAGCCCACATCACCCTTTGCTACAATTATTGGTTAATATCAGTTTTTTTCTACTAGCGCTTAAGCTCTGTAGGATCGGGGACAAAGGTGGTTTTGTCCCTTCCTGTTATGTATAGCTTCTTTATCAAACACAATCAGTGCTCAAATTTTTTGACTTTTAGGTGACTTTGGTGCCACTCATGATAGCCTCGCTCTATCATTGTTGACGGGGAGCCCCTGAACCACTGACACAGTCATAGGGAAGAAAGATCACGCAGCAGCAGTACCAAAGTGACAAGGCAGAGGGTGAGCTGGGAGCAAGGACAGAGGCAACTAGTCGTATCCACGCAAGCATTTTCATTCTAACCTACTGAAGTAGGTTAATGATCCATGATTATTTGTATCATGGATTTACAAACAATGTCAAGTGATGAGACATTTAAAAAAAGAAACTCTGTCCTCATTACCTCCAATCATCACTAACATGTACACTATCCAGAAAAATCATTCTGTGCCTTCCTTTAGATGGGCCACTACATTTAGGGGCAGTAAAAGAACTTACTGAGGGATTACTTATTATCCAGATTAATTATAGAGGTCAGCGACTCTGTAATAGGCTTTACAACTTTTTTAATTATTTAGAACTTCATGGGGAAAAAAATTAATATTTTATAGACCTGCAGGTAGACAAATAAGCCAATGGAACAGCATAGAAAGTTCAAAGATAGGCCCAAGTATTAACATATAGCATCACACATCAGTGGGGAAAAGATAGTTTTGTGGGGGGGGTTTGTTTGTTTTTGTTTTTTGTAGTTTTTTTGGCCGTGGTCAGGTTTGAACCCACCACCACTGGTATATGGGGCTGGCGCCTTACTCCTTTGAGCCACAGGCGCTGCCTGGAAAAGATAGTTTTTTAAAATATGTGATGCTATGACAATGAATCACCACCTGTAAAAACATAAAGTTGGACGCAAAGAAATCACAAATTTAAATATTAAAACATTAAACCATAAAATTATTAAAAGAAAACAAGGACAAACTCCTTGGGCAGAGGGAGACATTTCTAACCAGCTAACAAAATTCAAAAGCCAAAAAGAAAAAAAAATGACCAACTTATTACACAAAAAAATGTTATAAACTTCTACTATGTATTTTAAGGGAAGCCAAAGAAACAAGGAACAAACTAAGGGGGGAAATTGTGACTCACATCACAGAAAAAAACCTAATTTCCCGAATATTTAAACTAATACTAGATATTCAGGGGAAAGTTAGGATCTAGATCCTTAGATTTAGGATGTAGATCCTAAGATTTCAGGGGAAAGGATGTAGATCCTTAAACCTGTGTGAAGATGCCAAACATTACTCATAATAAACTAAGTTCCAATTAAAATTACAGTCATATCCTTTTTCTCACCATGATAGAGTCAAAAGCTCAGCATTTGACATCATGTTCTGTTGGTAACACCGAGGGGAAAGAGGTCGGCATGATTGGCTGCTTTACCATAACTATTAAACTTCCAAGTTCATCTCAATGCTAGGAACTTACCCTGCGGATACACTTCCTACATGCTAGATGTTATTCATTACAGCACAGTCTGTAGCAGAAAAGAAAGGGTAAGTAACACAAGCATTATTTATACAAGACCAGTCATATAAACAACAGTAGATCTACTTATCTCTCAACTCCAGATACCAACATGGAAAGGGGCCTATGATATGTTAAGTTTTAAAAAGCCACCTGTGTAAGAAAGGGATGAACTATGAACATATGTTCATCTTTACTTGTATGTGTACATTTCAGGGACACATGTGAAACTAATCAAAGAAGATGAGGCAAGTGTATACTAATGAACTGGCCCCGAAAAGGTAAAACGGACACTTCTCAATGTTATCTCTTTAATATGGAGAGTTTTTTAAACCACCTGAAAATATCACCTATTCAAAAAAGGTTTAAATTCTAAAGAGTCAATAGGCAAAATAATTACCAATTTTTGAACTAAAATAAAATAAATTGAAATAAAAGCATAGAACTGAGAACTCTTAAAAATAATGTTACAGTGGGGAAAGATTCAGTGATAGATTTTAGGTTTCAAACTGGCCTATGATTTCTCCCTATGACATTACTGTTTTTGTAACAGCAGCTTTTTTTGCAAACTACCCTCTATACTTTTTTTGTCTGGTCAGCAAAGCATGGTTAATAAGGGAGGGGCCTCTACCATATGCTGAGAGGAGTTTAAAAACTGACCCGGGGCTGGGCGCCTGTGGGCTCAATGGGCTAAGGCGCCAGCCATGTACACCTGAGCTGGCAGGTTTGAATCCAGCCCGGGGCCGCCAAACAACAATGACGGCTGCAACCAAAAAACAGCCAGGCGTTGTGGCGGGCGCCTATAGTCCCAACTACTTGGGAGCTGGAGGCAGGAGACTCGCTTGAGCCCAGGAATTGGAGGTTGCTGTGAGCTGTGATGCCACAGCACTCTATCCAAGGTGACAGCTTGAGGCTCTGTCAAAAAAACAAAAACAAAAAAACTGACCCGAGCTTGTTTCTGTGCCTCATTATTTGTCCTGGCACAAACCTGTAGCGTTCTCCTTTCACAGATCTATGTCATCATTATTTATTAATACATTTCATCATTTTTAAAGCAACAATATACCTTAGGCAAGTGCAAAAAAGGAACCAAAGGAAATTGGCTTGAATCAAAAGCAGGGAGGAAAACAGAGTGGAACCATAACTATTTCAAGAACTGATACAATCAATTTCCACAATATTAACGTGTCAAAAAGTGGTAACTTGAGCCAGCCTGCTTTCACCACAGGAGGGGAGAGATAGGAGTGCTTTCTCCCTGGGGAAAACCATTCCTGCCAAACCACACCAAGTGAAGGCAGCAGACACACCAAATCTGCCAGTACTAAGAAACGAAAAACAAATACAGGAGACACTCAAAAGCAATCAAGCATTTGGGGAAAATAAGGAGAAATGAGTAAGTTGGTTCTGACTGATTTTAAAATGCCGAAGTAAGTAGACAAACTTGGAAATGAAATCATAGAAAACATCACATACGAGGAAGGTTACACTGAGGACATCTTAAGATATAGAATATTTTCTCAAAATTTTTATCTAGATCACAAAGGAGCAACATCATGTTTCCAAATTATGGAGCTGTTTCAATAAGAATACAGAGCCTGATTTGCTAGAAGGAACATTATTGCTTAGAGAAGCGACATCGATTGTCTCCCATCAGATAAACCAGCAAACAGCGGAGCCAGAATTTCTGGAGTCTAAATTCTTCACTACTAACCAACATCAAACAGTGACAGTAGATAATCAATGAGGAAGAAAACCATAGAAATATTCAAAAAAAAATTTTTCTGAGGGCCATTTTTCAGGTTCACAAATATTCCCTATGTCACAGAGCGTGCCCTTTTGTATAAAGAACAACAAAAGTTGATATTTATTGATGATATTGTCTGTGCCAAACTCTTTGCCTTCATTATTTCATTTCCTCCTCATGACATGCTGCAATGCCAGTGTCATTATCCTCCTCATTGTAAGATAAGGAAATTCAAATTTGGAAGAGTTGAGCAGCTTACCTGTCATGCAACTTCAAGTGATAAATCCAAACTTCAGACTCGACCCTGAACCCATGCTGATCTTATCAGCTGTCACTGAGAGGTGGGGCTCTGAAAATGAATCCTGGCACCCCAGCCTCTGAGCTGGGCCACCCCAGGCCACTTACTAAACCTGGCTATGCATATGCGTGGGCTGTTTCACCAGCACCATGAGAATGATACTGGCATTTACGTCATGGTGTTCTTGTTATAATGAAACAAACTAATGCAAGCAAAGCCCTTGAAAGCATGCCTTTACACTCTTATACAATCACAAAATAGTAGGTATGATTATGATGACAATAACAATAATTGTTACTGTTACCATTCACAGTTTGGGCTAGCTCCCAGAACCACAAAATGATGAATGCCCGTAAAATTTCCCTGAACCATTTGGAAAAGTTTAATTTGCAGTATAGTTTAGAAATTTTTCTCCAAAACCATTTATGTGTTTAATGGACTCTGCCTTCATTATCCCAAAAAGTCATTATAAGGAACATGAAGTTACATAAATAAGCTACAATTTTTCATGAGAACATTATTTGACTCAATAACGAGAGCCAGGTACCATCATTTGATTACATTTTCCTTCATATTTTTGATTACCAAAGGATTTACAATTAATATTAGTTCTTTAAAAAAAATTTACAGCAACCTGGGAGTGGAACATCCAAATTCTATAGAGTTTATCTTTGCTATTAAAAAAAAAAAAAGTCATTCCATGCTAATCTGAAAAATAAAACACCACAGTAACCTAAGAGTTCATCCATATTGAATGTAGATGAAAAAAATTGTTGCTCCAATCTTGTGTTATTTCCAAAGCACAGTACACAGCCTTATGTCAATTCTACACAACAGAATGAACATTTACCTTGGGGCTAATGACAATATTTTCAGAGAAATATCCTATCGCACTTTTATATAATCATGCGACAACAAAATAATTTTTCTCCACATCTAGCGACATGTTAGAAACAAGAGGTTCCTGAATTCCAAATTGGTCCAGTTTCCCTACTGGACCATGCCTTCCTGTTTGCATAGATGGATGTTTTTTCATTAACTGCTGGCCTAACTTCAGATGGCCCTACAGCTTCTACACATAACATTTCCTTATTTCCTGTTCAATACGTGTCAGACACACTCGTCTGTTTCGCCACACTGGAAAGTTACGTTAGAACACACATATTTCTAGAGATATGCAGAGGCTGCAAAGAAATGGGGAGGGAGGAATCACTCCTATTGTCAGTAAATGGAAAGGAAATAAGAGTTTCGAAAGACAGACACCTCCCGCAGAAGGAAAAAATTAAGAAAACCATTATTTGTCCATTTTTGAAATAAACTTACAGGTGGAAGGAAACAGTATTTTAAGTACTCAGGAGGAGAAAAGCAGAGGAAACTCTTTTAAGCCTATAATATCCTATTAATCTCCTATGACCATAACATCTTTACACTTTATAACGTGGAAAGTCAACCCATGAAAAAGATGTGGGTGGCCAGTAGTACACTCTGCCACTGTTTGGTGTTGTATTTTAGGTTTATTTTCTGTTCTGTGTCTTCTGCCAGTACCTTTCTTGCAATGAGAGAGGTGCAGATGACTAATATGAAAGGACACAGGATGGGTGAGAGAACACAGGGCTGTACACACTACATTGAAAGACTTCTTCTATTTCTAAAGAGAGCTTCAGGCACAGGGCAAGTATGTGCAAAGGCTTTGAGGCAGGTGGGAAGCCACTGAGGCTAAGAGCAGCACACGCTACATTGAAAGGCTTCTTCTATTTCTAAAGAGCGCTTCAGAGCGGTACACGTGGAAGTACACACTACATTGAAAGGCTTCTCATTCAACTGGTGAACTATATCATAGCAAAGAAAGGCGGTGACATAGACTGCAAAAAAATAATTGGAGGAGAAAAATAAAATAGAAATGACGATTTCTATAACACATTAAAGAGCTAAAAGTCTCAGTAAAATAATACTGAAAAGGTTTTGTCAGGGTACATGGCTCGACCCATAATCCCAGCACTTTAGGAGGCCAAGGCAGGAGGATCCTTTGAGGTCAGGAGTTTGAGACCAGCCTGGGCAACAGAGTGAGACTCCCGTCTCTACAAAAAATAAGAAAAATTAACCAGGCGTGGTGGCTTGCACCTGCAGTCCTCGCTGGTCTATAGTCACACTGCCGCACTCCAATCCTGCCTCAAAAATGACAATAATAACATAAAAAGGGATTTGTCTGAGTTGATTTCAGCAAATATTTTTGTGCCTACTAGATGCCTTGCTCTGTGTAAATAAGCTAATATTCTTTAGTACATTCACATGTACAAATTTTTTGCCCTCAAAGGTGTTTTCTGCCTTCTAGATAATTCTAATTATCTATATTAGAATTTAGTGTTTAGGAAGTAAAATTGAAGGAACTATAAGGATAGATGGGATTAGAAGGAAACTGGGTAGGTAACACAGAAATTATGCCAGACCAAGAAGATGGTGCAATAAACTAGAGAGTCAGGGAGAGCAGAGCTCACTCCAGGAAAATAAGTAGATCAACCCAGGTGGAGCTGATGCTCTAGAGACAATGGGAAAATGGGGGAAAGTAGGGGAGTCAGAGTAGAACCAAGTTTCCAAGTTCCAAGTTTCACCTCTAACACTGGTGGTTTAACTCTAAGCAAATCACTTCTGCTGGACACACAGCAGATGTTCAATCTACTATGTTCAATCAATATTATTAAACTAGATAATAAAGGCCGAAATGGGAGAAGTATTGGAAAGTAGGATGGGATTAAATAATAACCTACTATAGCTAGCTAGGAAGAAGAACTAAAAAGAAATAAGCAAAAATGCTCAATATCACTAGTAATCATGGAGATGCATATTATAACCATAAGATAACATATTTTGCCCATCTGATTAGAAAAAAATGAAAAAGGATACCACCCACCATTTGGTGAAATGTAAAGAAGTGTTTCAATAGACCTCTTGATTAATCAACTTTGCTGTGTAACAAACAAGTCCAATACCTTACTGGTTTACAGTAACAAACATTGATTTCCCACCATGTTATATATAAGTTAAGCTGAAGATTTGCTGCAGCTTCTGACTCTTCTTCACATATCTTCCCATTCCAGCATCCAGCCGGAAAGAGAATCTCCTATCTGCTATTCTTGTGGCAGCAATCACAACCAAGAGGCTGAGATGAACCATGCAATCTGATTTAAGGCTTTCCCTGGGTCACATCTGCACACATTCCTTTGAACTAAGACAGCTACATGGTCTAAGTCTGACAACGTGGTTGGTGTGTGGGAGGCAGAGTGGAGGGGGATATTCCTCTAATGGAGTGGTTCTTCTTCTTTTTTTGTAGAGTCAGAGTCTCACTTTATCACCCTTGGTAGAGTGCTGTGGCGTCACACAGCTCACAGCACCCTCCAACTCCTGAGCTT
This sequence comes from Perodicticus potto, assembly GCA_963574655.1. Lineage (NCBI taxonomy): Eukaryota > Metazoa > Chordata > Mammalia > Primates > Lorisidae > Perodicticus > Perodicticus potto. The sequence continues at coordinate 10,551 of CAUYRH010026239.1, forward strand.
AGGCGATTCTCTTGCCTCAGCCTCCCAAGTAGCTGGGACCACATGTGCCCACCACAACGCCCGGCTATTTTTCTGTTTTTTTACAGTTTGGCCAAGGCCGGGTTTGAACCTGCCACCGTCAGTATATGGGGCCGGCGCCCTACTCGCTGAACCACAGGTGCCGCCCATGGACATGATGATCTTAATTAGTGAAGCAGAAACTCGTCATAATGCTGAAGTGTGGAGACTCAAGTACACATCCTGGTTCCATTTCTCATGTGGCAAGGTAGCCTTTGACAAGTTAGTCAATTTCATTTGCCTCAAATTCCTCATCTTTAAAATCAAATTAATAATTCTGCAGGGATTAAATGAGTTAATTCATGTAAAGCCAAGACAGAGTATATTCCATCTATAGTACATAGTATATTATAAACATTTAATATATGTTAGCTATGGTTATTGTTTACATATAAAGTCTTGTAGGTAGAAATGTATAAGTGTTTTAAATTCACAGAGAAATGTCAATAATGGCACACAGGAAAGTGTTAACAGTAGCCACTTCTGGGGAGAGATGAGGAGAAGGATGTGGGATGATTTTTTTTTTTTTTAATTAAACAAATAGACACATCCGAAAGCCAAATATAAATTATTTTAAATTACACAAGCTAATGCTTTCTTCCATGACTATGGATAATCAAGGATTAACTGCATCTGGTTCCCTAAATTCATAGCGGAGTTTGCAGGATGTCAGCCCCAGGGTCCTGCCCCTGTGCTCCTAATTGCTGAGAAACCCTGACGTTAGCTCTGGGGCCCAACATGTGCTGAAGGGCAGAAGTCCAAGAGCACATACTTCTCTTTCTCTCTCTGATCTCTACCCACTGGGGACTCTATTAGATTAAGCCTTACACTCTGAAAAATTGTTCCCAGGTCAGAATTCTGCGAAAGATGCCTATCTCTTTCTTACAGGCTTTTGCTCAGTTGATTTCTTATTTTATATAGATTATTTTTTGCCTTTTGAAAAACATCACTTTACATCTCAGCATTGTTTTAGAATATTGCTCAATTATGCTACTTAACTTTTGCTTTTGGGGGGTGGGGGTGGACAGGGTCTCACTTTACCGACCAGGCTACAGTGCAGTGGCATCATTATAGCTCACTGCAACCTTGAACTCCCAGCCTTAGCCTTTTGACTAACTGGGACTACAAGTACGCACCATCATAACAGGTAATCTTTGTATTTTTTGTAGAGATGGGAGTCTCACTATGTTGCCCAGGTTGGTCTCAGGCTCCAAGCCTCTAACAATCCCCCCAGCTCAGCTTCCCAAACCAAGGATGACCGTCATGAGCCACCCTTCCTGACCAAAACTTTGTTTTGTTTACCGCCCATCTCATTTTCAAGTTTCTTGCTTTCACTTTTTTACCTTTTATTTTAAATCACATACTTTTATGTTTCATCCTTTTGGCTTTTTTTCTTAGTCTCCCTTTTCCAATCTTATTTACCTTTATTTTTTAAAATTTCATGATCTGATCATTCTCTTTAAACATTTATCTTAATATTGAGTCAACTCTGCTTTAACTAAATGACGCGTAAATGTATAGTCAAATCACTTAAGTAGTATAGTTTATTTAGCCTTTCAAAATCAAATGAAAAGATAAAGCTCCTTCTACTGAAGCGATGTCTGTGAGTCCCAGAGGTTTCAAGATACAGGAAATAGCTGAACTTGGGTTCCTCCTTTTCTGTGTCACTTCCCCAAAGAGAAACACAGAGTAATCCTGAGAAAACAACCTGGTTACTTCTCTGGGCTTGGCCTGCAATGTTGATTATTCTAATTTCTCACAGTTTTCTCCCACGATGCTTCCTGTTTATTTGTTTTGGATCCTATCCTCTCGGTGGGCACAGCCTGCTATTGCACAATCCTTTTTATATTATTTCTCTATTAATATAAGGAAATGACAACAACCAAGTATCCTGATTGAAGGTTCAAGTCACCTGGCCATTCCTCTCCGCTCCCCACACTGACCCGTGACTACCCCCTTCATTCAGCTCGCTCACTAACGGAGCCACCTTATGCCAGGTATCTTTTTTTTTTTTTTTTTGCTGTTTTTGGCCGGGGTTGGGCTTGAACCCGCCACCTCTGTCATATGGGGCCAGCGCCCTACCCCTTTGAGCCACAGGCACCACAGATCTTTCCAACTGTGCTGAACCCTGACCCATCAGAGTTTGCTCTACTCAACCAGCAACGGCACTTCCAGCTGAAGATGTTGGCACTTACATTGCATTATCATCAGGAATGCACCACTTCCCCAGGAAGTGATTGCAAAGGAATTCAACGGTAAGTTTAGTAGATGTCTGCTCTGAGACCCGGGTGTTTTTGAAAGTCATTTACTCATATTCAGTGTTTAGTGCCCTCCCTTCTTATCCTCCAGCTAAAAAGCAGAGAGATTGGCAGTAAAAGGTCCACTCTGGTAGCCGTCCACCACAGAGATCACTGCTGTGCCGGTCACCCTCTCAAAATATGTTCATTCTGCTCATTCTTTTAGTTCCCTGATAAGCTGCACACACCTGGCCACCTGCACTGCCATAGGAATGAAGAGCTGTGCCATCATCCTTTCCACTGTTTTGTTTCACTTTAATTCATACTCTAACAAGAAAGCATTCATTAAATAAAAAGTCTGGCTATATTCCAAGCAAATATAAATCTTTAAGTTTAAGTATGCTATGAAAAGAACTCATTAAAAAAAGGAAGCCTAATCAGGAATCTCCAAAAAGGTTTCCAGAAAAGGCACTCATGAAGCTCCCCCAAATTTACCAAGTTGTTGGAATTCAGGGAAGTGATCATGGTCTTGGATCAGAGAAAGTGTAAATTGGTTGGCATAGTTCTGAGATTTTCAGGAAGCTTTTGCCAAAATCCCAGCACAGAAATAAATATATCACTTGCTGCCAAACCATGAAAATAAAATATTAAATGATGAAAATATTCCACTGAAAATAAGCGACATAAAATAGTTATAACTGAAAGAAAGAATTTGAAGACTTCTTCCAATGTCAGAGTTGATACCATTTAGAAAAGATAACCACTACCAAATTACATCTGTGTTTAATACAAAGTATGTCCAAAGGCTTGGAGAAATGTAAGCTCAGTAATTCCTGCTGTCATTCATAGATAGGAATCATTCCTCATAAAAGAAATAATCCATTATAGTAGGGGGAACATGCATGCCCAAAGATATGCTTCTCAGTACTACTTACAACATTTTTTATTTGAAATCATCTAAATGTTCTAAAATTGTGAAATGATTTAGTAATTATTAATTAGTAAAAGGAATGGTCAATGTCAAATATATAACCAAATAATTTTCTACGTTAAAAATTATTTTTTATACGTGGTATGCACTTGAATGAGGAAATGACTTTCTACAATAATTTTAATTTAAAAAGACATAATAAAAAATTGAAGAAGCAGTGTATGTAAAATGATAAAGATAAAAATAAGAAATTATTAGTATTATCCATAGCTAGGTGGGAAAACAGGTGGCATTCGATTTCTTCTCTAAATAACATGATATTTAGTGAAATATTTTCTCATTGCCCTAGAATTAACAATCAGAACCCAAAATGGAAATGTATTAAGTAAAATTTCCTAAGAGAATCGAAATAATGGAGGCCAAACACCACCTTAGGGTTGATTTAAGAGCAACTAAGTTGGTTCTGCCACCTGACCCTATACCCTCCACCACTCTAATTCAAACAAGAAGAAATGACCCAGTTGATAAGGAGTGAGTTAATGAAGGTCAATGGGGACTTCTACCTCCTGCAGTCAAGGAGATGGAACCCCCAGAGGACCACCTACCCCCAGCCAGAATCATCCCTGGGCTGGTCCTTACTGGGATATAAAATCTGTGGATTCATGCTGCCCCTACCACTGGAAAAATAAGTCTCTGGGGACATATACAAACTTAAACACTTTGGCCCAGGTATTTCCAAAAACAAGGCCTCTTGTTGGGCCTCAGGTTGGGCACCTGCTTTCACAGGCAAAAAAGGACATGTCATTGTGTGTCTGAGATAGGATGGGTACCAATCTCACACACAGTCCACTCTCACCCTTGGGGGACACTCAGGACACAGAGAGGTTCCCAGGAGTCCATGTGAAGAAGCACAGAGAAGACATGAGCTATGGTGCTGCCTCATTCTCCACTAGAAAATGAGGTTGGTACCCCGACACCTATAGAGCCCAAAGACAGTCCTCTCCTTTGAATCCAAGCACTTCTCCAAGAAAACCATGCTCACCATCACTGTAGAAGCCACCATGTGAATGGAAGCCACTAGCAGTGGAAAGAATCAGAATGCAGTGTGAAGAGACTCGCTGTGACACTGCAGAAATGACTGGTGTCCACATGGTCAATAAACTAGTCATATATTTTAGTGGGTTTTATAACATAATTATATAGGTATTTTACATTTGTCTCTGTTTTGCTTATTTTCAAACTCTAATCACTTTTAATCTGGTCATATCAAACATTTCTGAGGACTCAGGATATAAATGATAATTGACTAAGTCCCAGGGCCCTGCATCTCCTCCGGCAGGGCCTTATGGATTTTGTGCACGTGTCTAGTCTTCCTCATCAAACTATATGCTCTTTAGTATAACCTGGTTTCTTGCACCCTCGACAAATCCCCAACAATAGATTAAAAAAAAAAAATACTATATGCTCTTTGAGTACAAAGTTTGATGTATAGTTTTATCCCCAAAGGACCAACACTGTAAGTATTGAGGGTACTCAATAAACATCAACAGAATAAGCAATTTATTCCTTTATTTTACTGCTATTTCAAAGTAAATATGAGAAAAGTTGCTCACACATTTGTTAATAAAGAGTGATCTAATGATGGGTCAGTTGGTCCTGAAATTATCATTCAGAGACCTATATAAATACTTCCCACCCTGATAGACCAGGGGTTGACTGATATAGTTGTGTTAAATATTTACAATCCAATTCAACACATATGCCTCCCAACCACTCTAAATTTAGAAAAATCCCCCCAACTTCTATTAAATTGTGAAAACCTTGGTGTCCAAGGCAATTATCTCTATTATCAACTTCTTGAAAATCTAATTCATTGGATGCTGAAACTTGAAAATGTTATTCATTCTTAGTCATCCTACAATGACTAATGATTAACATGAGAAAGTGTTCTAAATCATAAATTATCATTCTTATCTAATGTGTCAGAATTAAATACAAACTTGAGGAAATTAAGGTCAGTTTCCTAATCTCTTAGGTGATAAATCACATTTACTCAAGTTGAGCAAGTGTAGTTTACCAAGTAAGTTATATACATACAAACACCCTGAAAGTCATCTGAAGGTTGTGTTATGCAATATGTCATTAAAATTTCTGAATGGAAATTCTACAGGACATAAGAATTAAAGCCAAAATGTTAGTTTAAATGCATAACTAAAGAACTATTTCATAATTCCATATTTTAACAATAACAAAAATTACTCAAAGTCTAGATCCAAAGAAAAGCTTTCCCCAGACCAAAAATCTACCAAGAAAATTGATATATATAGAATTAATTTTTTCCTTATAATTACATTTACTCCAAATTGCCTTTTAAACATCAACTATTTTATGAATTCCTTCCCCGAACATACTTGTAAAACATCTTACATGGTCATGAATGTTATTATATGCATAGAAAAACAAATAAACTTGACCTATAGGAGCATAAGTTATAAAAGATGTTTGTATCATCATTTAATTTATGAAATTGTCAAATGTCTAAGATTAAAATTAGTGAACTCAATTCATCATTACAACAGAATGGCACTATGCCAATGCAATGAAATGTAAAATTCAATTTTTTATACCCTGTTTCTTTTCAAAACATATGTTGATGACTGAAAAAAAGGATGAATGCAACTGTTTTTAAGCCTGAAAATAGATTTAAAGGAGACCGTGATGTGAAAAATAAAAGTCAACTGATACATATCAGCAGTCTTAAACTAAAACTGAGTTAACCTACTTGAGTATTTAAGAATTCTGATTGTAACTAAGGTGAAATAAATGTCTTCCACTTTAAAAAAAAAAAGGGAGAAAGAGAAAGGTCAGTTCAATTGCTGTGATTGGGCTTAAAATCTTGCTCTGAGCTTCCTGGCAGCTGGGGGGAATGGAAAATTTAAGTGTATTACTTGACCTCACCAATGGAATGATAACGGTACTTTCTTCAAAAAGACTTTGTAAGAATATCCCGAGAATATGTAAGTGAAGTGTTTGGCATAGTGCCTAGCACATGGGAGCGGTCTAAAGATGCTATTCAGTATTGCCGTGTAAAAGGAAAAGATGGGTGATGTTTCCCAAAAAAGATGGTTAATGCTAGTACCAAATGATAAGAGAAATTTCCTACATGGATCATGTACATATCAGGGACATAGGTAAAGGCCACTTCTTTACACTTGACTGTAGTAAAAGTTGAATTACAGGGACAGGTTCCTCTTCCAGCAAATGCTCATTGTGTTGGTGCCAGGCACACTGCCTTGCACATGATAAATAGTTGTGTTTAATTGATCTTGTTACAAAGTAATTCTCTTCAATAAATATATCTGAGTATCAAAGTTCTTCCTCTTTCTTTCCACAGTCTGTTCACAGTCTGTAAATGTCCTGAGTTATGGATGATGCTCTCCTCGTCAACCCTTCCAACTACCTGTCAAGAAAAAATAAAAACCCTAAATTCCCAGTCTCTGCCACTACCATCATGGAGCAAATCAGCCGACCTGGAGCTCAGAAAGAGAACAGAGCAGAATATAGATGATGTCTTCCCTACCATCTTGCAAACTGAAATCCTACCTTCTTTCAAAAAACCTGAGAATTTGCGAAAATCTCAACTTCCTAATTTTCTCTTGATCTCTCTTTCTCTTGAGAACCAGGTACAAACTTGCTATCCTGTTTCCTCCTCACACCATCACACCCACCACAGGCAAGTTTTATCCCCACCAGCTGTCCACTGAAACTGCTCTTGCTTTGCAAAATCTCAAATGATTCCTAATTACCAAACATTGGGGACACTTCAATTTGTATATTTTTGACCACTTTGAAACATATCTATTTTGGAATATATCCCCTATCTCGTGACTTGTAACATTTAGCTTTTATGGTTTTCTTCCTATGCGTGGCAATTTTCTTTTTCTCCTTTTTGGAATCAGGTCCATATTCTTCATCTAACTTTTAAGTGTTGATATTCCCAGTAGTTGTATTATCGGTTCCTTTTCTTACTTCTACATTTTCTCTGGAAAAATTCACCCCATACACATCCCTCAACAACTCTCCCTCACCCACAAAGCCATCTCCAGGTTCCTAATCTACACCTGCTGGAAATGGACCATAGAAATGCTGCATCCTCCAGGTCCCTAACCTACACCTGTAGGAAACTGACCATGGAAACGCTGCATCCTCCAGGTCCCTAACCTACACCTGTAGGAAACGGACCATGGAAACGCTGCATCCTTCAGGATATGTACTTGATGCAGCCATCCAGGAGAGTGGAGGAAAAAGAAATCTCCCCAAGGGCAAAGTCCGGAGTCATAGAGAACATGGACTATGGAATTCTCAGAAAGCAAAGCTAAGAGCTAGCAGACAAACTATTGAAGGGCCTTTCTAATCACCAGAGAAGAGTCTTCATAATTTTCAAAATTCCTGTCCAGAAGAATTTGATAATTGCTATGGAAAGTGCCTTCTGTGTATATCTTATTTCCCTTTTTCTTAATGAGAAATTTCATAGAAGTTCTTTTACTCCTCCTTTACATTTTGAATGCTTATGGGGCAAATAGAATGTCTTTTAGTTTGTAGGTCAATGAACTGCAAGAAACCATATCTGGCCCCAAGGAAGAGCACCAGCAGACCCAAAGGTCAAGGATGTTGAGTTCAATGCATAACCTAAGGGAATTTGGTGGCTGTCTCCCTTGTGAAGGGACTGAGAGTGTTCTATGAATGAACAGAAGTATGTTAGCTGTTAGCAACTAACAGCATCAATGGTGGTACCACTCACTAAGACCAGGTTTGATTTAACTTTGCAGCTGTTAAGTGTGGGGTGTCCATGAGTAACCAAGTAGAGACACTACCAGTACAGTTGTATAGAATGCCTTAAGTTGCATACTCAATCTAGAGTTCAAAGAACAAAAAAAACCTGACAACCCAATAACATGCAAAGAATATATAAACATCAAGAATGAATAAGTTCATCCAAGGACCACAGAGAATAGATGGGCATCAATAGTATGAATTTGAAAATATAATTTCAAGTTTACACATTTGTTACTTCTTATATACAGGCTTTCATTCCCATGTGTAGTCAATGGATACTGTTTTCATGCTGAGTCAATCTTCTGTCAGGTCTGATCCTGCTTCTCAGGAATAATCAGTAGAAAACTGTTACAGTAAAATCAGTGTGAGGCTTATAGACTTATTGAAATCTTACCACATTATGTATATTCCAAGAAACAGAGCTATCACGTTTAGGGTAAAATAGGCTCTTCTGAATAATCCTCATTATTCATAGTCATAACTAAAATCATCATAAAATCTTAGGATTAAAAAGGACCCCCAGATCTTTTCACACCAACACACACATGACACCATAAATGTTACCACTACCTGAAGATGACATATCATAATTTATTTAATGAGAATCCTAAATGAATAAATTTAAGAACTGTTGGTAACAACATTCAAAAGAATAAGAAAAAAACTATTCCAACAAATAACTTCGTAAATCAAAAGTGTTGTTTTAAGTGCTTCATTTCAAGATAGAGCTTTTTCATCTCTAATATTCATAAAAACAAACTCACTGATAATAGTCTGACATCAGCAAGGAAATTTAGTTTAAATATTAGAAACCACTACAAGGTCATTCAAACATTGCTAGAGTTTAATGGAGGAGTTTGTGGAGTCTCCCTCAGAGGTTTTTAGGAGTCAGTCAGACACTCATTTAAAGGAATTAGTTTAAGATAACTTGAATGTGCTTCTTCGGCAGCAGGGAGTGGAACCACAAGATGGTTGTATGATGGCACCATTTCCTGGCAGGATATTGAAGGTGGGAAAGGAAAATAACAGTGAGTTTGAAGTTTCGAGTTTTATTATTTAAATCATTTCCTCACATTTAATGACCTGAAAATTTCACCATTTATGGCATTTAAATATATTCAAGACTCTGGGATGTTTTTCATGCCCTTGCCAAATGGGATTCACTTAATTTCTGAGTAATTTATCCTTGAGATTTCTCTGAGGTAGGCATAATGTCTTGGTTCTGGCTCCAGCTTTATAACTTCCAGTCAAGTTAGAGAACCACAAGACTGGGCTACCACAGTGGACTGACCTCTATTGTTCAAGGACATGTTGGCTGGCCCGGACATTCCTTGTAGTTGAACTAGCATTTGAAGTCACACACAGGAACCAGCTCTACTGATGGAAGCAGTTGGCTTCACCAACCAAGAAGCCTACACAGTCAACTTTCTCTTTGTAGGTTAATGAAGTAGGGAAAGGTAATGACTAAATCCCAAATCACAGATAAAGCAAAATTGCAATTAAGCATGGTTAATCCACACCCATGTCATCACCTCAGCCCTCAAAATAAATAATGAAAGAACATATATAAGACAGTAAGGGGAACTGACTCAAAGACTTCTCAGAATGCAACCTCCAAAGTCTAGGGCTACCAAGTACAGAGTTCCTAGGAGCATGCTGGATTCTGCTCTTTCTTAAGATACAGAATTCTCTCTTAAGGGGTACCCGGCAAAAGGGACTTTAAATCACATTTCCAACAATATGGTAACCAAGCAATACAGTATTTGTTGAATGGATTATTAGATAACTGAAATGTACATTGCTTGTTGATGTCCATGACAAAGGACACCATTTTAAGATTCATAAAATTGCCCCACAAGTGAATTATTTCTCTGAGTTCCTCTTCTAGAAAAACAGGAACCTCCACTGCACCTCCAGTAAGAAAAATAACTACTGCCCAAGACTACAAGAGCTATAAGGTTGATGCTCCCATGCAGATGTGTGACCAGGCAATGCTACAGGTGATTACAGGCTGATGGTTAAAACACATGGGCATTATGGCTGAAGCAGCAGCATGTCCAGTGCTTTCCACCTAGAAAATGCATTAAAAGCAAAAGAAAAGCAATGGTTGTAAACGGAAAGAGATTAAAACTAGACATAGTCTGGCTCGGTGCCTGTGGCTCAACGGGCTAAGGTGCCAGCCACATACACCTGAGCTGGCGGGTTCGAATCCAGCCCAGCCCACCAAACAACAATGACGGCTGCAACCAAAAAATGGCCGGGCGTTGTGGCGGGCGCCTGTAGTCCCAGCTACTTGGGAGGTCGAGGTAGGAGACTCGCTTGAGTCCAGGAATTAGAGGTTACTGTGAGCTGTGATGCCACAGCACTCTATCCAGGGTGACAGCTTGAGACTCTGTCTCAAAAAAAAAAAACAAAAAACTTGACACAGTCTGCTTTCTTGAATAAAAGATACAGGGAACAAATGCCTGGGGCTGACTTACCCCAGACACAGCAAGCAGTGGATAAATTGGTCTTAGCAAAAAAAAAAAAAAAAAAAAAGTCATTTGGGGTCAAGTCCCCAGATCTTCCATTTCCTGTCCATAAACCTCGAGCAAGTCCTTTATTTTCCCTTAAGCCTCCGCATTAAAAAGAACAAGAAAAAAAGATGGAAAAAGAGAAAGAAAGAGTCAGGGAAAGGGAGAAGTCTGTATGATACACCCTTCGTGCTTTGTTGTGAGGGTAAAAAAGTTTAACTACGTGAAAGCTTTTTGCAAAGTATGGAATTCCATAGAGAACAAGGAATTTTATGTATATTATTTGATTGTCATTTTTTGAGTAAATATCAATTTCATGTCCTCTAAATTACAACCTAGCTCCATCTCAAAATTCACCCAGAGGTTGGAGTAATAGAAACTTTCTCATGTGGAATAAAGACACGGTACTTAACAGACAAAAGGAGCTATATACAGATGGTCCTGACTTTAGTTGGGTTTATAGGATTAACCCCATCGTAAGCCACAGAGCTCTGTGTTCACAGTCCATGGGCCACCTATACTCAACGTGTGCCAATACCAGGCCCGACACATAGTGTACCACTTCTCAGGTATCATCACAGACTTAATCTGTACTTGGTGCAACAACTTTAATGAAAGGGTAGAGTATTTTTATAAAAACGGGATGTCTAATGGTTATACCAGACAATTTATGTCTTCACTATTGCCTAAAATGTCATTTTGTAGGATGGCAGTTTACTTTTTCCTGTCCTACTCTAGAGTAATTATCTCCTCTCAGAGTACCAAAAGAATGCCTCATCTACTAACAGAGCTTTCATAATGAAATTTATGAACAAGAGCAATGAACATTTATTGTGCATCTATCATGGCAAGGCACTTTATATATTGAAACACTGGAAAAGCCAAAACTTCCATGCTCCAGCGGTAGTAAGCCATTCCCATCTGCTATCTCATTGAATTCTAATAGCAGAAATGAAAAACACCAATTTTTCAGATGAGAAAGGTGAGTCCCTGTGAGATAAAGGCTTACCCAAATTCATGCAGCACCTTGTAAATTTGGGATTTCAGCAAGTCAACTTTCTAATTCTAAACGTGTTCAAGCCAGTTAATTTACATGGAAGAAATAAGGTTCACACAATCATTTCCAGAATATACAATACCTATAGAATGACTAAGTCAACAGATAGCAGCTTGAATCTTTCTCAAGACCCAAATATTGATAGGTAAAATGAAAATATGGCTACAGTCCTAATAGAAAGTTATCGCATTTGACTGCAACTTTTTTTTTTAATTGTTGGGGATTCATTGAGGGTACAAGAAACCAGGTTACACTGATTGCATTTGTTAGGTAAAGTCCCTCTTATAATCATGTTTTGCCCCCCAAGGGTGTGGCACACACCAAGACCCCACCCCCCTCGCTCCTTCCCTCTCTCTGCTCTTCCTTTCCCCACCCCTCCTTCATTCTTTCTCTCTCTGCTCTCCCCTTCCTTGCCTGCAACTCTTTTATCACTTATCTTTTTCTTGGATTTCTACTTATGGAGCATTTCTTAGATTTTGGTTGAAGGCAGACATCTCTTCTTTCTTAACCTGATTATTCTGAGAGCCCACAAAGGAAATTTGACAAATGAAAATGTTATGAATTGACGAATTTTCAAAACACTCAGGTTCACAATGATGCTATTGGTATCCAGTCAAAATTATCTGTTGTATAATATTTGCTCTCAGCTTCAGCAATACCTCACCTCCAGAGTAGACTAAGTCCCCTCCTTTATCATTTTACTGCAGCCTGTCCTTTTCCTTTGTAGCTATTTGAAGTCTTTCTGCTTCATGCTATCACAGGCTAAGCTAAACAGGGCAGGGACTGGATATCTGTCTCACCTCCCATGCCCAGGCTCTTCATGGGGTTTGCACAAGCACAAAAAGGGCATTTGCTAAACATCTGCTATGTAAATGAATGAACTAAAGTGTCTAGCAATTGGCTATTCAATCCGTGATAGATCAATTTGATTCCTGTTTTCTAGAATACCAATTCAGTAAATTTTAAATCTAAACCAAGGACCACCTCACTTCAATATTTTAAAGACAACATTGTTGCACATTTGTTTGCCTTATCAGAGTGTTTCATGCAGCTTTTCTGCCAATAAGATGATTAAAGCCAAACTCTCCAAACTAATCTCGTCCAAAAATAAGACCACAGTCTGCCATCACACCTGCATCAAGCCATTTCTGCTCATTCCCAGAGCCGTATTCACTTTCAAACACAGGATCTTCATTTACATTCTCAGGATTTTTTCCAAACTTTTTACTTTTCAACAAGAAATTGTACCTGTCTGGTTTCTAACTCCTGTCATTTGTTAACTACTAATATTCCAAATGCAACTCACTTGCAAACTGGTGGTAAGGAAAAAAAAACTGCCCCAAGACAAAGAATATGAAAACTACGTAGTATGAAAAACAAGAAAAAATAGTATTAAGAATAAACCTATGTCAGGTTAAACTTTTCAGAGAGCTCCTTTAAAAAAAAAAAATTCTAATCCCTCCTTCCTTGTCAATTAGCAGAACTTTAATTTTTTAAAAAATTTAACTTTGTAAAAGTTTTTAGTTAGGTTCATTTTTAAGTCTAGACTCACAACAGAGGAGCTGGTGTATAAAAAGGGAAATCAATGTTTCCATTTCCAAAGTATTCATTTTCTATAAGATCACCTTTGTTATTCTTTATATAAATCTGCCTTCTCTCAAATTTCTCCCATCTCCCAGTAGTTGTCAGGATACTCTCTCCACAGCATCTTTTGCAGACTAAGCCTTTCTCTCCTGAAATGTTCATGCCCTTTTTCCTGAACTTCCTTCCATAAATGAATCTCTGTAATAATAACTTATTCAGGAGTCTTTGCCCAATGAGATTTATTGCCTCTGTTTAAAATGGCAACACACATCACTTCTACTCATGGGCAGACTAACCAATGGTCTGTGAAGCATATTTTCATATGAACTCAAGATATAAAAATGAATTTTCCTTTTGTGTGATCTTTGGCCCATGTCTCTGAAAGTTTCAGCAATGTATTTTGGTAAGACATGCTCAACTAGTATTTGCCTTTCTTGAGAGTTTTCTTTCCAATGTGTTTGGGCTTCTTTTCCCATTGTGCAATGGCACCTCTCCTTATTAAAGGGGACTGGCAAATATTACTACTAGATGAAACTTGCCCTCTGGAAATTTAAAAGATTTGTCAGGACACCCATTTCCAAGTTTAAATTTCTTCTCTTTGCTGGTGAAGTTAAATATCTTATTATTAGACTTTCTATTCTTTCATAATGACAATAAAAACTTTCTTTACTTGTTTCTTTTCCATTGTTGCTAGGAAAATGTCACACCTACATAGTGTATTAATTGTTTGCTTACATTTCAGACAGAAATAACAAAATGATCACCCTGTTCATGCCACCCACCTTAAGAAACTGAGCTCTGCTGGTAATCACAGGCTCTCTGCGTGCCCCTCTCTTCTTGTGTCCATTTTCTGTTTTCCCCCTTCCCCTGGTAACTACTATTCTGAATTTTATGCTAATTATTCCCTTACTTCTATGGGTCTGCCACATATTTGTGAATGCATTAAAAAACGCTTTGTCTCTTTTTAGAACTCATGTAAATGGGATCATACTTTAGGGATTCGTCTGTAATTTGTTTCTTTACTCTCAAGGGCGTCCAACCTGAACCCGTGGCCACATGCTAGGTTTATGAGGACTTATTTTGATTATCTGTAATGACAGATATCACAACAATTATGCACAGACCATTTTTTAATTTTTTTATTTATTTATTTATTTATTTTTGCTACTCAGCTTTCATTAGTGTTTATGTATTTAATGTGTGGCCCAAGATAATTCTCCTTGCAACGTGCAGCAGAGAAGAAGAAAGGTTGGATAGCTGGGCATACATGATGTTTCCGAGATGCAAGCACAGTAACGTATGTGCCTGAGTGCATGAATTTTTACTGTTCTATAATATTCCAGTGTATGCATATACTGCAACTCATTTAGCTGAATTTTTAATACTTGCCAATTTTACAAAAATGAATAATCTCAATAATTAGCATTTGCCTAATTATTGAGTCTGACTGTCTTTTCAGATGATTACGAGCCATTAGCATTTCCTCTTCTCCAAAATTCCTAAATTTTTTGCCTCTTTATCTCTTTCATCTTTTAGTTTAGTTTTTTTCTTATATCATCTGTTATCTATCACTATATTCACTCACGTTTTGCTTTCTTTCAATGAATAGAAATTCTCAATTTAGTGTGATTGGCTATATCAATCTTTTCTGTATAGTTTATCCATTTTGTGTCTTTTTTAAGAAATCTACCCTACCTTGAGATCATAATGATATTCTCCTAGATCATGTTTCCTAAAATTCTTTTAGTTTTGGTTTTCACATTTAAGTCTTTAGTCTACTTAGGTGCTGCTTTGGTTTGAGATGATGTAGGGATCTAATGGTTTGTTTTTTTATTTTTATGTCATTAAACATTTAGCCCTCACCCTTGTGATTTATAGAAAAATCCGTCCTTTCCCCACTCGTCTCCAAAAGTATGTGTATGTGCTACATCATGCATCAAGGATACACACAGTACTGGTCCCTTCCGTTTCTGAGTTCCCTGTTCTCTTTCTATACCAGTACCACACTGTATCAACATCATGTTGTTAGAATTCCCATATCTTCCAAATAATGAGAATTTCAAATTCTCCACAATAATGTCTTCTAAAACCCTGATGGGATAAACCCATACCTTGCTAATTTTCTTCATTAGTGTCCTGCTTATTATGAGCTCTTTGTTCTATGTGAGTTTTAAAATCATTTCTAAAACACTTTGGGATATTTTCTGAACTTGCATTAAATTTATAGTTCATTATTGTGAACCTGGCCTCTTTACAATATTGAATCTTGCTCTTGGTACATGATACGTCTCTCCATGAGTTTCAATAGTTTTAATGTCTTTAAAGAAAGTTAATGATTTTTTTCACACAGAGCTTAGACATTTTTCATTCCTAGGATCCTAACTTTTGCTAAAATTACAAATGGCGAACATGTACAACTGATGCTTCAATATGAAATTTCTAATGAAATAGAACATACATACAGAAAAATACAAAATTAGTAACTGTATAGCCAACAAATTATCACAACTTGCCCACATGGCTCTACCCACTGCAGTAAAAATAGGACTATGATAGCACCCAAGTGCCCAAACCACTATCCATTTCCTCTGCAACTCTCCATCACCAGTTTCCATGACCAGGACTTTTTCTGGTTCTCAACGAGATAAGAAGAATCACACGTTACATGTTATTTTGTGCGTCTGCTTTCTCCCCATCATTATGTTTGTGAGCTTCATCCCTATCACTGCATGCAGCTATAGCTCACTCTCACTTTTCAGTGTTACATGGTGTGAATGCATGAATACAATACAATCTATTTATTCATTTTCCTGATAGGGGATATTTAAATCATTTCCAGTTTCAGGTTACTATAAATAAAATTACAATGAACATTCCTGAATATGTCATTTGGTAAACATACATCCCAAGGAATAGAATGGCTAAGTCATAGAGTATGTTCATGTTCATCTGTAGTGGACGGTGCCAGTTTTTCAAAACAAGAGCAAAAAGTTACACTCTCACATCAGTGTAAGAGAGTTCCACTTGTTCCATACCCTCTTCCATACTTGGTATCATCAGTCTTTTTCCTTCCAACTATTCTAGTGGCTACTTCATGGTACATTATTGTGATTTTAATTTGCATGTCCCTGACCACTAATGAATTGGAGCACCTGTTTATATTTATGAATTAAAGTGCTTGTTCAAGCCAATTGCCCTTTTTTTTATTCAACTGTGTGTATGTATCTTAGGAAATCTTAATGTTCTGGCTATAAGCCTTGTCAGTTATGAACATTGCTAATATCTTTTCTCATACTGTGCTATATACCGCTTTGCTTATTAAAGAATATCCTTTGACGAACAAAAGGTCTTAATTTTAGTGTTGGACAACTTATTAATGCTTCCTTTATAGCAAGCACTATTTGCTTCACTTTCCAGAAATCACTCCCTATCCTCAGGTCATGAAGACATCTCCAGTGTCACCTTCTAGAAACTTTATTGTTTTACTATTCATGTGTAGAACTAAATTCTACCTCAAACTGATTTTGGGATAGCACGTGAAGTAAGTCTTAAGTTTTACTTTTTCCTGTATGGTTATTTAATTGATTCAAAACCATTTATTTACAAAATTATCATTTTACACTGTTCTGCATTTGCTATGAATTAGAGGTGGGTCAGTTTGTGGAATTTGTGTTTTGTTCCATGGAGCTACTTGCCTAGGCTCATATAAATAATACCTTATGTTAATTAATGTAGGATTAAAATTAATCTTGATATTCATTAGTATATATCTTCCAACCTTGTGTCCTTCAAGTTTATTTTATATTTCCATATAAATTTTATAATAGCTAGCCAATTTATACACACACGCACAACTTAGTTGGATCTATGGGTGCATTTAGGAGAAAGTAACATATTCAAAATATAAAGACTTCTCAACCCTGAACTTGGTTACATATAACCTTTCCTGTATTTAGTTTTTCTATAATTTTCTCTTAAAATGTTTCTAATTTTCTATGAAAATACTTGCATGTCTTCCATTAAATTTATTCCTATATCTGTGATATTGTTGTATGATAAATAATATTGTTTTTAAATTTCACTTTCTTTTTTATAGTAATTTTTTTATTTTTTCAAATTAATATGAGCATATAATTTTTAGGTTACATTGTTCTCACTTCCAGGGTAAAGTTCCAATTGTAGAAGAGCCCCTCACCAAATTTCACTTTCTAAATTTTTCTGATATTTAGAAATACATTGATTTGTTAATGGTGACCTATTTGAATGGCTTTGTTAAAGTCACTTATTAATTCTAATAGCTTATCTGTAGGTTGCTTAAAGTTCTTTATGTACCTCATCTGTGAAAATTACTTGTATTTTTTTTCCTTTCTTATCCTTAGACTTTTTACTTCTTCTTCTTGCTTTATTTGTTGTAATTTTTCACCCAATCTTGCTTATGAAATATGTCAGAATGGAAAAACAAAGAAAAATATTTTAAAAGCAGGTTTTCTGTTATCAAGTACTTTGTCCAAAGTCTCTTTTTATCCCACCCTTCTCTCTACTCCTAATTAAAGATGTGCAACCATATCCTTCTGCTAACATATTTCACCATTCCTCTAGGTTCTGTTTGACCACCCACTTCAAAAACTCTCTTATCGTCTGGATTCCCTACCTCTTCAGCTTTCTGCCATGTCAACTACCAACTCTAACATTACCAATAGCTCATGTTGATTGCTCATTTATGAGATATACAGAACTGTGCTCAGTTCTACATATTTAATCCTCACAACAAACCAATGAAGCTGGTGTCACTATTAGTTTTAATATCTTTGTGATTTTTTATAATACAATGAGTGTGTTTTAATCCAAAAACCATAACTATAGTCCAGAAAGTAGAAGGGAAGAGGAGAGAGAGGGGAGGAGAGGGGATATGAGAGGAGGGAGGGTATTCGGGGGGCCTCACCTAATGTGCATGATGTAATGCTACATTTCAAAACTATTAAGAAATGAGTATAATTGTGATGGATGTGTTACTTAGTTCAATGTAAGCATTTCACATTGTATATTGAAGCGGTATCCTAAACCTCATAAGTGCATCAATGTACAAAGTTATGATTTAATACAAAACAATTTTTAAAAATGACTGTTTTTCTTCTATAATAAAAACTTTTTAAAATAAATGATTGTTGAATTCTTTACTGGAAAAATCTATACATTCTTATAAATATACATATCACATCTCAGCCTTTGGGTTAAGATCAAGTGTAACATATACACACACTTACTCATCTAGAGGTCAAAGAAAATATATGGAAGAAGGAAGACAAGTAGAAAGTTCTGTATCACTCAAGAATCAACTCCATTTTAAATATGCATAAATGTACCCAACTAGGAAAAACAGCTCACTAATTTGCCCTTTACAAAAATTCTTTGGGATAACTTAAAATGAGAGAATTTCAACTTTATGCCCTTTCAGTTCTCTTTTTTGTTATACTTCTATTAAGGGGGAGATATATGTGTGGCATTTATTATTTTACTTTGCTATATGAATACTTTTCTGATAGAAGTTAAATTAAGGTCATAAATGCACAGCAGGTCATTTCTTTTTAGTAAAAGATAAAAGCTCTATTTGGATCTCTGTCAAACCCTGGTTAAATGAATTTTTTAAAAGCATTAGCTCCATTTTCTTGGATTATGATACAGTGATCTTGCCACCTACCTCCAGGAATTACATGAACCACTGGAATCAAATGATTTGCATTCCTTCCAAATGGACACCCTAAATATAAGTTATTTCATACTTTTTCACTCCCTAAATATAAGTTACTTCATACTGTTTCACTAACTTTGGGACTTCTTATAAAAATAAAATATAAAAAGAAAACAAAAGACAAATATCATTTGTATTCTAACCACTCTTTAAAAATAGTTTTTTGATGCTTGTCTCTAGATTAAAATCTACTTCTACCATTTTTTGAGAAATATCAAAGAATTAAAAGTGTCTGCCCTTTGATCCAGTAATTCCACTCTTAGGAATTTTGCTTAACACACATGTAACCAAAAAAGTCTTATCCACAAATGTTTACTGAATATTTAATGGAATAGAAAACAAACTAATGATCCATGAGTAGAAAAATGTTTAAACTGTGATTTAGTCACATGATGAAACATCATAAAAACATGAAAATACATGCTTTTACTATTTCATTTAATACATTAAAATATATTGAATTTTATAATAACAACAACATATCTTATAAGATTAAGAGGGGGAGGAACAATGAAATTGTTTAGACATTCTGAGCTCAGCTATACCAAAGAAAGGATTAACAATCCTTGCCATAGCATAGTCATAATTTTATTATCCTCTTTCAATTTTTCTAATTATCTATAGTGAATTTTTATTATTTTTATAATGAGGAAAATTGAAAATCATATTTTTGAAAAAAATTTTACAGGATACATTTTAAGTTCAATGGATTAAATGAACTACGAAATGGAAGCAGTGTAATACATGCAACTCTGTCCATTGCACAGACACTACAGTCAGTGCACCAGTAATTTGATTTTACTTGACAAGGAGTAGAAATAACCAACTCAGTGGGTCTCACTCCGTACTGTGCACTACAAAAAACTCAGCAAATGTCATTGAGTGAATAAGAACTCCCCAGCAGCATTGCTCAGTTAACCACACAACATATTCATTCAATATCTGCTGAATAAACATTTTCTCTGCTGCTTGAGGTACACAAGCAAAGACCACCAGATTATCTGGTTTATTAGATGTACAAGTTCTGTTCCCCTAAACTGGCCTAATGGGCAATTGCTTTCCAACTTCATGACAGAAAGCCAAATTATTCTTCTAAAGTTTATAAGTAAGTTTCTTTGTTATGAGACAACTAATAATTTGTTTCCAGGGTAAAACTGTGGCAAGCAACCACAGTAGCTGAGTAAGTTTCTGAGAACCACCTCTTCTCCTTTTTCAGTCTTTTACTCTTTTTTGTGTTTAGATTAGGACAGATAGAGCTTTGCTAATCATAAGAGTCGTAAGTCTCCATAGAATTCCCTCTGCCTTCAAACAAGCTTTCTTCATCAGACTTAAGGTCTTCATACAAATGCTTGCACCCACACCTCTGCAAGAGACTTGGAAACGTGGTATGTCTAGTAATTGAACCCTCATTTCCACCTCTGGGAGAGACTTGGAAACTGGATATGTCCAGCAATTGTACCCTCATTTCATATTTTGTGGTGGCCCCCAAGTCACACCCATGAAAATCCTTGGCATTTAAAAAATAATCAAAAATGTAAATTTCTTCCCTATTATGGTTTTATAGGGAAAAGGCTTGAACTATGAAGTCAAACCACTCTGGGAGGCCGAGACAGGTGGATTGGCTGAGCTCATGTGTTCAAGACTAGTCTGAGCAACACCAGACCTTGCCCCTAAAAACAGCCCGAAGGCATCTGTATTCCCAGCTACAAGGGAGGCTGAGACAAGAGAATCACTTGAGCCCAAGAGTTTGAGGTTACTGTGAACTATGACACCATGGCATTCTATCCAGGGCGGCAAAGTGAGACTCTGTCTCAAAAGAAAAAAAAAAAAAAAGAACTTTGGATTCAAATCTTGGAACAGCCATTTATTTGCTCTGTAATCTTGGGAGAGTTCTTCATCCATAGCCTGGAGTTTCCTCTTTTGAAAAAATGGGGGATAGAAATTGTCAATTCTTTTGCATTTGTAGGAGGATTTCTTGAAATAATGTAAGTAAAAGGTCTAATGTGGCATTTGATATTAAAATTCACAAAATTATGATTAAAATGAATGTATAGCTATTAAAAGTTTCAACTGAGACACTTCCTAAAATGAGGCATTAGAACAAGTTGCAAAACTATTAAAAAAAAAAATCTAAGAACCAGAATGAGATCCTGTCTTTAACAAAAGAAAAAGAAAAAAATCAAAGAACCACAGAGAAGACCCTATATAGAAAGTGTATGAATATTAGGAGCTGGAGATGAGGAAGGAGGCTACTTGCCACATTGTTTTTAGCACCTCAGTGATATTATTGGAGTCTAACATAGAAAACAATTATAAAACATAAATGTAAAGCAAAATAAATTATCACTAAATAAGTACCCACCTATATAGTTCCCATTCCATTCAAGACACAGAACATTGTTAGCACCACAGAAACTCAGAAAGGTATTTGTTTTTAAAGGTTTTTCAGAGGATGATCCTACCCTTCACCTAAAGCCAAGGAACAGTAACTTTGAAAGGAGGCCAATAGCAACGGCCCCCCATGCCAGGACAAGAGGCAAGAAGCTGACTAAAGCAGCCTCAGCAGGAAAGTAACTTTTCTGGGAATTTATCAGTGTCGATGTATTAATGTTATGAGTGCTTCTCTTGAACCACATGATCTTATGTGGGAGAGAGAACTATATGGGGAATTTTAGATGCTAAGAATGTCTGCGAAAAAAATGAACAAGCATCAACTGTAAGAAACAAACGTTTTTGTTCCTTGGTGCAATAGAAGAAATGAGCAACCAGGCTAAATAGAAATGCACCTGCCTGTCGGAGGAATTGCAGCCTGGGGCTCATCTCCATAGACTTGCGTGTGTGACCACACAGGGAGGAATTGGCTTTAATGACTGCTGTGGGCAGAGTATGTCCCCACCACCTCCACCAAGGCAAGTAAAATTTCCTGTCCTTGTCCTCTCTCTGATCTCAACCTGCCAACATGGGAAAGGTCATAAGTAAGGCAGCAAGTGAGGAGAAGAATTGAAGGCTAGGTGAGCTTGAGAAAGAAAGCTCGTGACATGTCACTGAAGGCCACCTGTTCTAGAGACACAGTTTCCAGCCTGCAGCAGGCATGGATTGCCGAAGGAAGAGGAGCTTCGACTTTAAATCAAGTTTCACCTTTTAATGACCATCAACAGCTCTCACATGCAACGGAATGTTTTACGTTTTGGATTGAGACTCTGAATTACTCAATATTATCCAGAAAATTCATGAGATGGAATACATTCTCAGGGGAAGAGAAGAACTAGCTTCCCTTAATAAAAAAAACAATGCAATGAAAAAAGAAGTTACTTTCTGATTACATGGTTTAATTTATAATGTGTTCAATACACTGGAAATATCATTAATTTTATTATCATGGCAAAACTTAAGAAAGGTGGAGGAAAAAGCCACATCCCATTCAACTCCAGCAGCATTTGGCGTGATTTGGGCCTCCAGGCTGTCCAGCAAAATTATATATAATGTTATATAATTAAATATAAAATAAATTATATGTAATACAATTCTTTGAATGTTTTTTAAAATGGTATTTCCTGGTTCAACATAGAAAACTCGCTTGGATGTTTATTGCCGCAGAATTCACGATTACAAAGATGTGGAATCAACCCAAGAGCCCAGCCCAAGAGTGGATTAACAAACATGTTCCAGGTATACCATGAAGTAGTACTCAGCCATAAAATAACAAATGAATGCCTCGGCACTAGGACACTGCACACGTGTGCAGGAATGATGAGGACGAACACCTGTGGCCTAGGTCTCCACGTCCCTGTTTAAACCCTGAGCACATCCCACCTATTCTGTTCATCACTGCACAGCCATAACTTCACTATGCAACCTTGATAAAGCACACAAAGGAAAATTTCACCCACAAAAATGCCCTTCCAGACTCTGATATGACTCACCCTTGTCATGGTGATCCTTGGAACACTGCATCATATCCCAGAAAGGCAGGATTGCCAGCATAAATGAAAAGGCATTCAAAAATGTAACTTTCTTCCTTTGTTTAAAGCCTGGAATATAAAATTTGAAACTCAGTGATTATAGAACAAGGGGAAAGTATCAAACAGAGCTACTCAGGCAATTAACTCTCACAAGCAGAAGTAGATTAAAAGAGGGTGCTTAGTAAGAACAGCCCACATCACAAAATCCCAAGACTACGGTTGCTGGTGTGGATGTGGAGAAAAGGGGACACTCCTACACTGCTGGTGGGATTGCAAACTAATAGAACCTTGATGGAAAGAACTATGGAGAATCCTCAAGGAATTTAAAGTTGACCTTCTGTTTGATCCCACAAATCCATTACTAGGTATCTATCCAGAAGAACAAAAGGCATTTTACCACAAAGACATTTGTACCAGAATGTTTATTACAGACCAATTCATAATTGCCAAGTTGTGGAAGCAGCCCAAATGCCCATCAACCCATGAATGGATTAACAAATTGTGGTATATGTACACCATAGAATACTATGCAGCCATAAAAAGATGGAGACTTTGCATCTTCTATGTTTCCCTGGATGGAGTTGTAACATATTCTTCTTAGTAAAGTATCTCAAGAATGCAAACAAGTATCCAATGTGTTCAATACTATTATGAAACTAATATATAAATGCTTACACACTCATACAAATGATAAAACACAAATCCAGTCTAGCAAGGGGGGAGAGGGCCATTGTAGGAGGGGGAGGGCATTTGGTGGGATCTGCCTAATGTGCACAATACAAGGGTATATTTCAAAATAACTAAGAATTAATTATAAATTCCTTACCATAAAAAATAAGTAAGTATGGTGATGGTTATATTAATCACTTTGATTTAAGCATTCCATATTGTATATCAAATCATCACATTACCTCATAAATGTTAACAGTTAAGATTTAAATAAAAATTAAATTTAAAAAAGAGGGTTCTTAAATATTAAAGCTGGTGTCTGGCTTATATTTAATAGGGTGTTACAGTTCTAGAATTTAAAAGCTGAATAAATAGAAAAAAAATCCTCCAGATCTTTGTTACTGACCAATTAATTAAAATTTAATTTTTCCACAGCTATAAGTTTTTAGCCAGGTTCTATTCTTAGCCTAATATTTTGTGTGTCTGTCTTCATTAAGGAGCTTAGTCTAGAATCCAAAGATATTGGAAACAGGAATCATTTTATTCCACCACCTCTGTTTTCACAAGGTGAAAACAAAGACACAGAGAAATAAAGAGACTTGTCTAAAAATGCTTAACTAGTTATAAAGATGAGTCTAGAACTCCAACTGATATCCTTTGCATTATATTAATACTAAAGATTTTCAGCTAT
This sequence comes from Perodicticus potto, assembly GCA_963574655.1. Taxonomy (NCBI): domain Eukaryota; kingdom Metazoa; phylum Chordata; class Mammalia; order Primates; family Lorisidae; genus Perodicticus; species Perodicticus potto. The sequence continues at coordinate 34,837 of CAUYRH010026239.1, forward strand.
GTTTTCCATAACCTTTATGCTCTCCAGAGATGTTTCAAAGGCTGCCTCGAGTTAAGGAAGATTGCTAGTGGTTTTCTATTGAACATTATTCTTTCCCCATTTCAAACTAGCAACTCCACAATAATTTCTTTGACATACTTATTTCCTTGTTAGATTTCATTTAAGGAACATATTTGGCTCAAATAATTTGAAACCCATTGCTTTCTATGAGTATCCGTGAATTTTTATTTTTAAAAAATGCATTGGGAATCCAAGGAATAAATGTAAGCATAATTTATCGTTTTATGGGCTCTGCAAGATAAATTTGAACTACTATCACCCTTTACCAAAAAAATGAACATCTAGATAAACAAACTTTAGACTGACATTTCCCTCCCAAAACATGTTAACTCACTAGTAAATCACTAATTGGCTAGACTTTAGCTGAATAATTAGTTTCAGCCACATCCTATATTGTACCTTCCTTTGTTCCATTTCACATAATAAAGAAAATATGTTTAGACCATGACTTCATGGGGGAGGATAAAAAGATCAATCTGTGTGGATCAGGCATTTCCACAAAAAACAGGCAAGTTATATTGGGGTTGTCAGCTGTAGGCATTTCAAAACACTGTCACTATTTGTTGTTTTTGGTTTTTTTTTTTAAATACATGTATTTTATTATTCTTCATTACATTATTCCCCCCCCCGACTGTCACTATTTAGTAAACTTTGCATCTTCAGCTATTAGATCATTAAGTAAGAAATATCTTATTTCCTTACAAGAACCAAATCCTAAGTTTGACAGTTGATATCTCTGACATTTCACTTTGACACTTTTTTCTTTTTATTGTGAAGATACATCCTTATTCTCTCAAATGGATGTTTTGGCTTATAATTATCTTTCAAATTTTTTTTAGAAAAATTTTTGTAAAACCATGGATAAGTGAAAAATTTGTGTTATTTTGAATATGATTTCCATCTTAGAACCAGTGCAGTACAGACAGCTTGAAACATCAGTGAAATGTTTCAGAAGAATGCGGTTGATGAATGCACAGTATGTGGATGGTTCGAAAAGTTCCATTCTGGTGATTTTAATTTTGAAAATGAGTCATGTAGGCGACCTGAGACCAAGATGGATAATGATTAGCTGAAAGCCTTAGTGGAAGTGAATCCATCTCAACCTACTCATGAATTAGCAGCAAGGTTTGACACTACGATTCCAACAATATTGGATCATTTGAAACAAATCAGCAAGGTAAGGAAGCTGGATAGATGGGTTCCGCATGAATTAAAGGAGCATCAGAAGAGAAATTGTCCCTAAGTTTGCCTTTCTTTATTATCATGACATAAAGGTGAATCATTTCTACACCATATTGTTACATGTGATGAAAAATGGATTCTTTGTGACAACTGCAAGCATTTGGCACTATGATTGGATAAAGATGAACTGCCAAAACATATCCAAAACTAAACATTCACCAAAAAAGCCTAATGGTGTCTGTTGGGTGGTCCAGTGCTAGTATTATCCACCACAGCTTCATGAAACCTGGTCAGTCAATTGCAGTGGATGTCTACTGCAATCAAATGGTTGAAATGATGAAGATGCTTCCAATTAGGCAGTCAAGATTGGCCCCTGCATACAGGCCAACTCTCTTGGAAGGCAACTCTGTTGCACAAACAATGGTGCTCAACCTAGAGCACCCCTAAGTCCAGAGGCTGGCCTTAGAAACTCTCTTGTCCACTGTATTCACCACACCTTGCAACAACTGACTACCACTCCTTCTAGGTTTGGACCACTTCTTGCAGGAAAAAATATTCAATTCTCTACCAGCTGTGGAAAACACCTTTCACAGTTATACCACTCTCCAGGCTTCTTCGCTACTGGTGTACATGAGCTACCCATTAAGATGGCATAACTGTGTCAATAGTTTAAGAGTGTACTTTGATTAATTGTACTGCTTCTTGTTTAAAATATAATGAAATATTTCTAAATGTTTCTAAATCTATCAAATTATAACATTGGTATTTTGATAGGAATTACATCGAATCTGTAAATCACTTTGGATTGATTCTAACAATCCATAAGCATGATATGTTTTCCCATTTGTTTGTATCTTCTATAATTTCTTTCCTCAAATTCCTATAAACACACAACCTCCCAAGACTCAAGCAGGAAGAAACAGAAATCCAGAATAGACAAATCAATGAAATTAAAGCAGCAATAAAAACATTTCCAACAAAAATAGATCCCCAGACCAGATGAATTCACAGCCAAACTATTGTATGTACAAAGAAGAGTTGGTATCCGTATTGCAGAAATTTTTCCAAAACATTGAGAAGGAGACAATCCTCCTCAAATCATTTAATGAAGCCAGCATTACCTTGATACCTAAACCAAGAAAGGATACAACAAAAAAAGAAACCAACAGATCAATATCCCTTATGAACACAGATGCAAAAATAAATACCACCAAACTGAACTCAACAGCATATCAAAAAAATAACCCACCACAACCAAGTGGGCTTCATCACAGCAAGGCAAGGATAGTTTTACAAATGTAAATCAATATACATGGGCCTAACCTACTCACACTAGCAAGAGAGGCCCATTTGCTGTCTATAGTGAATATATCCTGCTTTGTAATCTTTCTTACTTTGTGAGTCTATCTTTCTCCTCCTCAACAAACTTTGTTTCATGCTTGTCTTACTTTGGAGCATCTGGTCATTTTTCAACCAAGAGCACTCCAAGAACCAAGGACTCAAGCAGCTTTCTAAAACCCTAAAGGAGACAGGAAACTGCCTTAAAACCCAACATTTTTGGTGCTGTGTGACTCGCATAAACCTGACTTAGATTAATTCTGCCTAGACAAGTCAACTCACCTTTTTCTTAAGACCCTAACTCAGATGACTAGGACTGAAAAGGCCATTGATTTTCCCAAAAATTTCTAGAGGACATCATACTCCTAAACTCCCATGAAGGATCTCCAATACGTGTTCAAACAGAATTCTGCAGGGGCTTCTTCAGATAAGCAGTTCTTCATTTGTTCACTCCTTGACTAATCCCTTATCAGAGCCATAGCACAAGAAGCTGAATAACATGACACAAAATTCCAGAGAAGAGGACCTCATGCCCTAAGTCAGCTTCTATCCTATTAGCCAACACCATGTTCACTGCCCAACTTCCTCCAGAGTGGGGGACATACAGGGTTCGTGGCTCCCCAGCATACTAGGTGCTTTCCCTTCACTGGAGAGGCCACTGCTCCCTGGGCCTGGTAAATCCAGGCATCAAAATTGCCCAGGATTCAGCCACCTTATCTTTCCCATTGTGCAGGCTGCCTATACAAACTGGCACTGCTCTTAATTACATTTTTTGCCTTTATTGGAACAGAAGGTGCTTCCCTGGGCCTGTAGCAGTCTTTGGCTATGCAGAGAGCATAAGGCCTGATAAAAACCAGCCATACACTTGCCTCTTATAGGAACAGTTAGATTAGCTGGCAGGGCCCTTGAGCTTCTAACTGCAGCAGAAGAGGGCACATGCTTGCTCTTAAAGGAACAGCACTGCTTCTATGTTAACAAGTCAGGACGGGTTCAGCACATCTAGGCCATCCCAGAGTCTGCCTCCAATTTGTAGACGTGAGGAGAGACCTCTAGGCCTAGAACTATCCGAAATAGTTCTCTTAGTCACTCTGTCACTTAGCATCCTTGGAATTCTTACATTGAAACTGATCCTGATAAATTTTCTAACTAAATTTATTTCATCCATTTAGAAGCTATCAAGCCAAGAACAGTTCTTTATTCTCTACCAGTTCCAGTACCTACCTTCTCCTTGCACCTACAACTATAGCCATCTACTGAGGACATATACTGAAGTCCCAATGTCCACAAGAGACCACCCTAATAAAAATCTTCAACCTCTTTCAGCACAAAGCAGCCAGATGAGTAAACACCCTCTATTCAATGATTTCGGCCTCCAGAATAGACAGAGGAAATGATAGGTAGTTAGGAACTGCCCTCCTGGAAAGGAGGACAAAGCAGGGCCTTAAGGCCCCATCTCAGTGCCACCCACTGTAATTCTGTCTCAAGTGATTGCTTACACCTAGGGAGGAGGGAACATCCTACCAATCTACCAATCAGAACTTAGCATGCCAACTGCTAAAGGACGTAGAAGACTCTCTAGCCTAACAACAAATGGAAGAATTTGAAAGTACCACTCAATTCAAACTGCCAAACTATGGAAAACTTGCAGGGAACATCACACTTTCTACAAGCTTGAGGACCCACCAAGATTTCTGACCTTCAGACTCAAATTCTGCTACAGTGGCTGTACTCAAACACAGACCTACCAGGCAAGCACCTTCAAAGACCAGCATAACATTTTGAGTGCACTTCCAGTAAATGGGTCTCCAAGAGTCTTGATGGAGCTCCAATTGGTATTGTGGACAAAAGTCTTATGAAAGAACCTCCTGTCGCTACTGGGGAGATTTCAGCAAAAGATCCTGGAGTTGTCAACACTATTGTGATACAAGATGGGGACAGTGTAAGGGAAAGGAGAAGCTCAACTAAAGCCTCATGTTTACAACTCACTGAAGGAAAGATAAAAGGAGACCATCCTTCCAAGGATATTTTATCCATGAAGAATAAGTACCTGATGGCAGCAACATGGACAGTTAATTATAAAGCTCTTTGGATTTATTCATATTTTTTTCCTTTTCCCTTTACTTCTACCCACAGCTATAAAATATATTTCTTCTTTTTTATGTGTCAAAATAAAATTTTTTGAAATAAAAAATACATAAATAAATGTGATTCACTACACAAATAGAAGCAAAAACTATGATCAGTTCAATAGATGTAGAAAAAGCATTTGACAAAATTCAACACCCTTTTGTGAAAAAAAATCCTTAACAAAGTTGGCATAGAAGGAACAGATCTCAAGATTATGAGAGCCGTGTATAAAATCCCCACAGCCAACATCATATTGAATGGGGAAAAGCTGAAAACATCCCCACTAAGAACTGGAGCAAGATAAGGATGCCCGCAGTCACCATTTCTATTCAACATAGTGCTAGAGGTTCCTGGCCAGAGCACTCAGGCAAGAGAAGGAAATTAAAACCAAATTGTCTCAGTGCCCACAGCACAGTGATTACAGCGCCAGCCACATACACCGAGGATAGAGGGTTTGAACCTGGCCTACGCCAGCTAAAACAACTGCAACAACAACAACAACAACAACAACAACAACAAATTAGCCAGGCACTGTGGCAGGCACCTATAGTTCCCAGTTACTCAGGAGGCTGAGGCAAGAGAATCACTTAAGCTCAAGAGTTGGAGGTTGTTATGAGCTGTGACACCACAGCACTCTACTGAGGCCAACATAGTGAGACTCTGTCTCAAAAAAAAAAAAGAAAAAGAGTATCCAAATTGGGCAAGGGGAGGTTAAACTAGAGATTTCTACTGAAAATATGATCACATGTCCAGAAAACTCCAAAGATTCCACCAAGAGACTCCTAGAATTGATAAATAAATTCAGCAAAGTCACAGGTAACAAAATCAGCACACACAAATCATCAGCATTCCTGTCCATTAATAACAGCTGAGCTAAGAGTCAAATCCAAGACTCAATACCCTTTACAGTAGCTACAAAGAAAATAAAAACCCAGGAATATACTTAACCAGGGTGGTAAAAGATCTCTACAAAGTGAACTGTGAAACAGTGAAGGAAAAATTAGCAATTGTGTCTACTGTTACAAAGATTCTCAAAAGAATGGAGTACCTGATATAGCCATGCCAACAAGTTAAGTCTCTTTCTAGGTGGACAGAGGCCAAGGGTGGGTATGGTCATTTTGTGAGCCTGAGTATCTAGGTGACTGTAAGGAGAATGCTTTCTGGACATTTCAGCTCCAGAAAGAAGGGCTTAAACATATTATAAATGATTGTCATGAACTCTTAGACTCTGAAGAGAATGCAAACAAACTACTATTCTAAACATGAAGTTCTTCCACAAGAGCACTAGCAATAGTTCCCTCTGTTTTCAGGGGAACATCATTTAGTATAGACTATATGATGTTATGACAACAAAAATTTAGTAGCTTATAATAACATTTATTCCTTGCACACAGTAAAAATCATCACAGGTAGGCTACCTGAAACTATGCATCACCTCTTCTTCTCTTCCCCAGGACCTAGACTGAAGGAGCAGCTTCTATTTGGAACAATGCTAATCATCTTGACAGAGGAAAAAGAGGAAACTGTGGGTTAATGCCTCCATTCCCATTTCTCTGGCCAGACAAGTCAAGTGGCCAAGCCTGCAGCCAATGAGGATGAGGAAATATAATCCACCTCAAGGCGGAAAGAGGAATTTAAAAAAAACAACAAAAACAATACACCATAAGAATTTACGAGGTTGGCCAGGCACAGTGGCTCACAACTGCAATCATAGCACTCTGGGAGGCCAATACAGGTGGATCACTTGAGCACAGGAGGTAAATGCCAACCTGAGCAAGAGACCCCGTCTCTACTAAAAATAGTAAAACTAGCTGGTAGTAGTGGCAGACACCTGTAGTCCCAGATACTTATGAGGACTATTACAATCTCTTTTGTCCCCTATTGAGCCAAAATCTATCTCCTTGTTACTTTTTTCTGTTATTATTGAGACAGTCTTACTCTGTGACCTGGATAGAGTGCCATGGAATCATTATAGCTCACAGCAACCTCAAACTCTTAGACTCAAGCTATATTCTTGCTTCAGCCTCCCCAGACGCTAGGACTACAGGCACCCACCACACCTGGCTAGTTTTTCTATTTTAGTAGAAACAGGGTCTCACTCTTGCTCAGACCTATCTCAAACTCCTGAGCTCAGGCAATCCACCCTCCTTGCCTTCCCAGAGTCCTAGGATTACAGATGTGAACCATCATGCCTAGCCCCTTCTTGTTACTTTTACTACTTGATACTAGATCTGTCCTCCAACTTGACACTTAATATCTAGGTCTTCTTTCTTTCAATAAATCTATATGACATTAAGAGCTATGTGAGCATCTCACGTCATCTTAGACAGGATATAAAGATAACTAAAAGGAATGGTCTGACCGTCAAGATTCTAAGGAGGAGGCAGGCCTAACTTTTTTACTATTAAAATTACAACATCCAGGAGGGAGGGAAGTTGGTGGGATTTCACCTAATGTACACATTGCGAAGGTGTTCAGCATGCACCCTAAGTGAGAGGCTCTTTTACAATGAACTTTACCTTGGAAGTGAGAATGATGTAGCCTAAAAATGTATACCCTCATGTTAATTTGAAATTAAGAAATTACAACAAAGTACTCTGAAAACAGAAGAGGAAGTTGATTGCATCAGACTGGACCATCAAAGAAAGGTGTCACATATCCAGGTCAAAATTCCCCTCTTCTTTCAACTTTGCACTTATACCTGATTTCTAGATCCTTGTCTTCCTCTAGTCAGTATTCTTTGTACAGAAACAAAAATAATATTCTTACAATACTCTTTCCTTTTAGTTATCTTTATATCCTATCTAAGATGATAGGAATATTTCTTATTCTGAGGCAAAGTCCGAAGGCAAACTAAGATTCTTTTGGTTATTTTTGCTCTCTCATAAGCAGTTCATTTATATTGAGCTTGTGATAAACCAAAATAATGGAGTCCTTTCCACATGTATAAAAACTGACCACATCATCCTTATGCCGTGCGATTGGTTTCTTGTTAGATCCAACATTTCAACCTAACAAAGTCATCTTAAGTGGTGTTTCTAGTAGTCAATGGCTGGTTTGTAATGGCTCCTTGCTTTATGTACCTTCTCAAATGTGCTCATTGTGCCATTTGTAGTTTTCTCATCTACATCAGTAATAAAAATAAAATGTGGTACTCAATAATAAGAACACCAGAAACCTTCCAATAAACAGCTTACTTTCTGGATCATTCAGTCAATTCCTACTATACAACCCAAATTATTGCCTAATCTGAAGCACCACAAATTCTCTTCAGGATAGAAAAACAAAAATTGCCAAATAATGATGTTCAAAATCATGGCTACAAATTGTGAGGGCCACCCTTTTCCTCTACTCATTGGAATTAAGGAGAAAAGGAAGGAAAGACGAAAGTAGAAGGTGTGATTCACACCCTCTCCAGAAACCCAAAGAGAACAGGTTCCAGCTCAAGAACAGAAGGTACATAGGGACCTCAAGGGAATTAAATCTAGCCATCAGCTGAAGCAACATCCACATGTGCCAAGGGGATGACACATCTTCAAGGTTCCTTGAAGAGCAATATTATCTGTATAAGTTTGTTATTGACATTTTCATTAATTCCAAGAATACTAGACATTCTCATATCTAAAACATAAATTAGAAAATATTTTCTTCAGATCAATGGCAAGTTGGCAGACTAGAAGTTGCTCACATATACTGCTGTCTAAGATCAAAAGTTGCAAAACTAAGTTACATAAATGATGAAGAAATAAAGACTTTTACAGATAAGCAAATGCTAAGGGAATTTATTACTATTAAAAATAGACCTGCCCTACAAGAAATACTCAGAACTGAAATTATACATCAAACAACAAAGAGATACACATCCGCCAATGTATTTTAAAAAGTTAAAACTAATAACTTTAAAAAAATATAGCACAACAAGGAAAACAAAATAACAAGGTATTATCCAACAAGATGAGCAGAACAGTATCCCACATATCAATTCTAACACTTAAGCCAGGTGCAATGGCTCACACCTATAATCTTAGCACTCTGGAAGGCCAGGCAGGTGGATTGTTTGATCTCATGGGTTCCAGACCAGCCCAAGCAAGAGCAAGACTCTGTCTCTAAAAATAGCTGGGCATTGTGGTGGGCGGCTGTAGTCCTAGCTACTTGGGTGGCTGAGACAAGAGAATCACTTGAGCCCAAGAGTTTGAGGTGAGCTATGATGTGAGCTGTGAGCTATGATGCTACAGCACTCTACTGAGTATGCAAAGTGAGACTCTGTCTCAAAAAAAAAAAAAAACTAACACTGAATGTGAATGGTTTAATGTGCCACTTAAAAGACATAGATAGGCTTACTAGATTAAAAAATACATCCCAAATATATGCTGTCTCCAAGAAACACTTCTAACTCACAAAGACTCAAGGCAAAGGGATGGGGAAAAAAATTCCATGGAACCCAAATCAATTAGGTGTAACAATTCATATATTAGATAAAATAGACTTTAAACCAATATGGGAAGGGGAGGGAAGGGGAGGGGAGGGGAGGGGAGGGGAAAGGAGGAGAGGAGAGGAGAGGAGAGAAAAGAAAAGGGGTTACATATGGTAAAGGGAGCAATTCAAAAAGAATAACAATCCTAAATATATACCTACCTAACACAGGAGTTCCTAGATTCATCAAACATATGGTACTATTTATAGAGCTAAGCAAAGATATAAATGGTAACATTATAATTTCGGGAGAATTCAACACCCCAGTGAAAGAACTGATCATCAAAACAAACAAAAAAAATCCATAAACAAACACTGGATTTAAAGGAAACTCTAGAACATTTACAGATCATTCTACCCCAAAACTACTGAATAAACATTCTTGTCATCAGCACATGGGACATTCTCCAAGACTGATCATATTTTAGGCCATAAAACAAGTCTCAGCAAATAAAAAAAAATCAAAATCATACTATGTATCTTCTCAGACCACAGTGGAATAAAACTCGACATTAATTCCAAGAGAAACATTCAAATCTACACAACTTAGAAATCAAACCACCTGCTGCTGAATGATATTTGGGTCAATGAAGAAATTAAGATGAAAATCAAATGATTCCTTGAACTGAACAACAAAAGGGACACAAACTATTTAAATATATCAGTGAAAGCAGTCCTACAGGGAAAGTTCAATGCACAGCTTTAAATATCTACATCAAAAAGACAGAAGGTCACAAATTAACAACCTAATGTCACTGAAAGAACCAAAAAATAAAGAGCAAACCAAATCCAAAGCCAGCAGAAGAAAAGAAATAACAAAGCTCAGAGCAAAGCTAAACAAAATGGAAAACAAAAGGATCAATGAAACAAAAAGTTGATTATTTGAAAAGATAAACAAAATTAATAGACCACTAGCCAGAAATAGAAGAGAAAGAACTCAAATAACCTGTCAGAATCTATAAAGGAGACAAAATAACTGATTCCTCAGAAATACAAAATATGATTTATGAATACTATGAAAACCTCTAGGCACACAAACTAGAAAATGTACAAGAAATGGATAAATTCTCTGAAACACACAATCTCACAAACCTTAATCAAGAAAAAACAGAAATCCTGAATACACTGATAATGAGCAGTGATATTGAAGAAAGAATCAAAAATCTCCCCACAACAAAAATGCCCAGACCAAACTCACAGCTGAATTCTATCAAGCCTACAAGGAAGAAATGGTACCTATCTTTCAGAAACTTTTCCATAACATTGAAAAGGAGGTGCCTGTGGCTCATCAAGGAGGGCGCCAGCCCCATATACTGAAGGTGGAGGGTTGAAATCCAGCCTCAGCCAAACTGTAAAACCAGAAAAATAGCTGGGTGGTTGTGGCGGCATCTGTAGTCCCAGCTGCTCGGGAGGCAGAGGCAAGAGAATCGCCTAACCCCAAGAGTTGGAGGTTGCTATGAGCTGTGTCATGCCATGCACTCTACCAAGGGTGACAAAATGAAACTCTGTCTCTACCAAAAAAAAAAAGAAAGAAAGAAAAGGTGGGCATTCTCCCCAACTCATTCGCTGAAGCCAGTGTCAACTTGATACCAAAGCCAGGAAAGGACATATACACACACACACAAACACACACACACACACACACACACACACACACAGAACTATGGACCAATACCCCTAATGAACATAGAAGCAAAAATCCTCAACAAATTACTAGCAAACTGAATTCAACAGGACATCACAAAGAGAATTCATCATGACCAAGTGGGTTTCATTCCAGGATGCAAGAGTGGTTTAAGATACTTAAATCAATAACTGTGATTCACCACATAAACAAAAACAAACACAAAGATCATATGATCATCTGAATAGATGCAGAAAAAGCATTCAATAAAATGCAACACCTTTTCATCATTAAAAAGCTCTCAACAAACTAAGTATAGAAGGAACATGCCTCAAAACATTAAATGTCATCTATCACAAACCCACAGTCAACATCATACTGAACATGGAGCATGCCCTCTAAGAACTGAAACAACACAGGGGTGCTTGCTGTCCCCACTTCTATTCAACATAGTCCTAGGAGGCCTAGCCAGAGCAATCAGGCAAGAATCAGAAATAAAGGGTATCTAAACTGAGAAAGAGAAAGTTAAATTATCCCTATTTGCTGACAATATTATCTTGAATCTAAAAACGCTTAAAAACTCTACCCAAAAGACGCCGATAACTGATAAATTTGGCAAAGGACTTAGGTTACAAAATCAAAGTATACACATCAGTAGCATTTCTTTTTTTTTTTTTTTTTTACTGTTGGGGATTCATTGAGGGTATAAGAAACCAGGTTACACTGATTGCATTTGTTAGGTAAAGTCCCTCTTACAATCGTGTTTTGCCCCCAAAAGGTGTGGCACACACCAAGACCCCACCCCCCTCACTCCTTCCCTCTCTCTGCTCTTCCTTTCCCCACCCCTC
>CAUYRH010026240.1:0-49729 GCA_963574655.1 Perodicticus potto
TTTTTTGGTTGCAGCTGTCATTGTTGTTTGGCGGGCCCGGGCTGGATTCGAACCCACCAGCTCAGGTGTATGTGGCTGGCGCCTTAGCCCATTGAGCCACAGGTGCTGAGCCATCTCCATATTTCTTAATGTGACAGGATCTCATAGTTTCTTTATTTAAAAGTTAACTTACATTGCTGAAGCTATAGGCTGTTCAATTGGATTTTATTACCTCATAACTCATCCTCCTGAATAATCAAATATCAGTTCCGAAATATGGCTATTGTTGTGTTACTCTTCATGAACTCATAAAGGCTCAGGTACAAATTTCAGTGCTTAGGTTTCAAGGACCTTTCTAATCTGAACTAATGATTCCTGTGCAATTGATATTGTGGAAAAAAATCCTGGATTTTTAGAAGAAGGCCTGGATTCAGACACTGAGATTGTCACACTAACCCTGTAACCTTGGGGAAATTCTGAGCTTCAGTTTCCTTCTTTGTCCTTTTAGATAAGTTTTTTTTTTTTTTTTTAGAGACAGAGTCTCACTTTGTCGCCCTCATTAGAGTGCTGGCATCACAGCTCACAGCAACCTCCAGCTCTTGGGCTTAGCCGATTCTCTTGCCTCAGCCTCCCAAGTAGCTGGGCGCCCACCACAACACCTAGCTATTTTTTTGTTGCAGTTTGGCCAGGGCTGGGTTTGAACCAGCTACCCTCGGTATATGGGGCCGGCACCCTACCCACTGAGCCACAGGCACTGCCCAGAGTTTTTTTTCCTTAGCTCTCAATTATTTTGAGAATTACAATTGACATAATATGTGGAAAAGCTAACAGTTAAAAAAAAAATCTACACCAGTGCAGTGGCTCACGCCTGTAATTTTAACATTCTGGGAGGCCGAGGTGGGTAGATTGCCTGAGCTCACAGGTTTGAGACCAGTCTAAACCAGAGCAAGACCCATCTCTAAAAAAAAAAAAAATAGCCAGACGTTGTGGTGGGCACCTATAGTCCCAGCTGCACAGGAAGCTGAGGCAAGCGAATCACTTAAACCCAAGAGTTTGAGGTTGCTGTGAGCTATGATGCCAGAGCACTCTACCAAGGGCGACAAAATGATACTCTGTCTGAAAGAGGAAAAAAAAAAAAACCCTAAGTTTTTACTGTTATTTCTCATTATACTGATTTCACAAACATTTGAAAACCTAATACATTTCAGATACTGGTGCTATAGCTATGAAAGATAGTCTCTGCCCTTAAGGTACTGTTTTTCAGTTTTCTGTGTGTATGTGAGGGAGAGAGATGTGTGTCTTCTTGGTTGTAATTGGCGTTGTTGTTTGGGGGGCCTAGGCTGGATTCAAACCCGCCAGCTCAGGTGTATGTGGCTTGAGCCACAGGCGCTTAGCTGAGATGTGTGTATTCTTGGAGTAGGGTGATAGGGTGTATGATAAGGTAGCATACAATATGGGTTGTAAAATGGGTAAGTGTAGCATGAGCAACAAACCCAAAGGAGAGCAGAGCTGGGTTGAGTTCTTGCAGGAAATTACATTGAAGGATTTTAAGCAGACAGACTGATCACAATTGCTTTTTTTTTTTGCAGTTTTTGGCTAGGACTGGGTTTGAACCTGCCACCTCCAGCATATGGGGCTGGCGCCCTATTCTTTTGAGCCATAGGCACCGTCCCACAATTGCTTTTTGAAAATTCATTTTGGCTGTAATATGTGCTTCCTTGCTATAGTGAACAGAAACTTTCTGCCTTTGTGCCTTTTTTCCCTTTACTCCCCACAAAAGGATTTATGACCTTTTCTCATACCTTAATAGTCTTTATCCTTCAGTATCCAGTTCAGTTCTTATTTCTTCTATGAAACATCCTTCATTTATTTTTAGCCCCCACTACTTCCTTCTCTGAAATCATATTGGGAACAGTATCACACAGTTAATACTTGGCTTCTGTGTGTTTTGTGTCCCTAAATGGATTGTAAGTATAGGGAATGTTTCTTATGTATGTGAATGGAAGTCATGTTAAATACAAACATTTGTTGCTTGATCTCTTTTTATTTTGTTTTTCAGGGTAGGAGTAGATTATGTGCAACAGTTCTTTTAATTAATCTATCATCATCATGGCTAATGAGGGCTGTCTGAAGGCTTGTGATAGTCCTTTTTCATCAGATAAACATGCACAACTCATGTTGGCCCAGATCAATAAAATGAGAAATGGATACCATTTTTGTGATGTTCAGCTACAAGTTGGGAAGGAAACTTTTCAAGTTCATCGACTGGTTTTGGCTGCCAGTAGTCCTTACTTTGCAGCTTTGTTCACAGGAGGAATGAAAGAGTCCTCAAAAGATGTTGTACAGATTCTAGGAATTGAAGCTGGAATCTTTCAGGTACTTCTAGATTTCATTTACACAGGTATGTTACATGAGCCTTTTGCTTTAAGTGAAGAATGACGCCATTACTTATACACTGCTGTGGGAATATAAATTGATCTAATTTATCTAGAATGTAATTTAGTGACATGTTATTATGAGACGGAAAAATTTATATCTTTAGATCCTGTACTCCTTTTCTAGGAATCTGAAGAAATTTACTAGTGATGAAAGTAAATATTTATATACTAGGATTTTATTATAAAATTATTTATGGGCGGCACCTGTGGCTCAGCGAGTAGGGCGCCAGCCCCATATAAGGAGGGCTGCGGGTTCAAACCCGGCCCCAGCAGAACTGCATCAAAATTAGCTGGGCGCTGTGGCGGGCGCCTGTGGTCCCAGCTGCTTGGGAGGCTGAGGCAAGAGAATCGCTTAAGCCTAAGACCTGGAGGTTGCTGTGAGCTGTGACTCTACTGCACTCTATAGAGGGCGATAGAGTGAGACTCTGTCTCTACAAAAAAAAAAAAAATTATTTACAATATATAACTGGATACAATCTTATATATACAGAGAGTGCCAAAATACATATACACATTTTCAGAAAGGAAAAATCTATATTAAAATTGTAATAATATATACCATAACAAAAGAACACAAGCCATGTTTGAGCACCTTTTATAATTGCAGAAGGCAAATGTGACTTGAGTATTACAATTTTAATATAGTTTTTTTCTTTCTTAAAATATATATATGGGCGGCACCTGTGGCTCAAGGAGTAGGGCACCTGCCACATATACTGGAGGTGGTGGTTCAAACCCCCCCTGGCCAAAAACTGCAACAACAACCACAAAAAAAAATACACTTGCAGCATTTTATAGGGCAGTTCTTGTGGCTCAGTGGGTGGAGCACTGGCTCCATATACCAAGGGTGGCAGGTTCAAACTCGGCCCCAGCCAAATTGCAACAACAAAAAACAAAAAAAATAGCTGGGTGTTGTAGTGGGCACCTGTAGTCCCATCTACTTGGGAGGCTGAGGCAAGAGGCTCGCCTACGCCCAGGAGTTGGAGGTTGCTGTGCACTCTACCAAGGGCGGTAAAGTGAGACTCTGTTTCTACAAAAGAGACAGAGTGTGATGCCATGGCACTCTATCAAGGGCGGTAAAGTGAGACTCTGTCTCTACAAAAATAATAATAATAATAAAATAAAATGTATATACACATTTTGGCACTCTCTGTATATTTATCACCCTTGTTAGAGTGCTGTGTTGTCATAGCTCACAGCTACTTCAAACTCTTGGGCTTAAGCGATTCTCCTGCCTCAGCCTCCCAAGTAGCTGGGACTACAGGCGCCTACCACAATGTCCAGCTATTTTTATTTTTTACTTGTAGTTGCCATTATTTGGCAGGCCTGGGCTGGAGTCCAACTCACCAGCTCTGGTGTATGTGGCTGTTACCCTAGCTGCTGAGTTACAGGTGCTGAGCCTGTAACAGAATATTTCTTTTCTTTCCTTTTTTTTTGAGACAGAGCCTCAAGTTGTCCTGCTGGGTAGAGTGCTATGGCATCACAGCTCACAGCAACCACCAACTGCTGGGCTCAAGCGATTCTCCTGTCTCCACCTCCCAAGTAGCTAGGACTACAGGTGCCTGCCATAATGCCTGGCTATTTTTTGGTTGCAGCTGTCATTGTTGTTTGGTGGGCCGCGGCTGGATTCGAACCTGCTAGCTCAGGTGTATGTGGCTGGTGCCTTAGCCACTTGAGCCACAGAGTATTTCTTAGATCTCACAAATGTTTTAGAAATATAGGCAGTGCCTATAGCTCGGTGGATAGGGTGCCGGCCACATACACCAAGGCTGGCAGGTTCAAAACTGCCTGGGCCAGGGCGGCACCTGTGGCTCATCGAGTAGGGCGCCGGCCCAATATACCGGGGGTGGTGGGTTCAAACCTGGCCCCCGGCCAAACTGCATCAATAAATAGCCGGGTGTTATGGTGGGCGCCTGTAGTCCCAGCTACTCGGGAGGCTGAGGCAAGAGAATCACCTAAGCCCAGAAGCTAGAGGTTGCTGTGAGCTGTAACTGCACAGCACCCTACCAAGGGTGACAAAGTGAGACTCTGTCTCTAAAAAAAAAAAAAAAAAAAAAATAGCCAGGCCTTGTGGCAGGCACCTGTAGTCCGAGCTACTCGGGGGCTGCTGAGGCAAGAGGCTAAGCCCAGGAGTTGGAGGTTGCTGTGAGCTGTGATGCCACAGCACTTTGCCGAGGTCGACAAAGCAAGACTGTGTCTCTAAAAAAAAAAACAAAAAACAAACAAACAAAAAGAAATGGAGTCTTGCTTTTGTTCTGGCTGATCTCAAACCCGTGAGCTCAGGCAATCTGCCTGCCTCGGCCTCCCAGATTACAAGCATGAGCCATCTGTCTCGGCCTTCTTTTACTGTTATTTGCATTTGTTTTATGTTGCATCTATTCCCATGCCATAAGTTTTTTTTTTTTTTTTTTTTTTTTTGTAGAGACGGAGTCTCACTTTATCACCCTTGTTAGAGTGCCGTGGCATCACACAGCTCACAGCAACCTCCAACTCCTGGGCTTAGGCGATTCTCCTGCCTCAACCTCCTGAGTAGCTGGGACTACAGGCGCCCGCCACAATGCCTGGCTATTTTTTTTGAGACAGAGTCTCAAGCTGTCACCCTGGGTAGAGTGCCATGGCGTCATGGCTCATAGCAACTTCCAACTCCTGGGTTCAAGCAATCCTCTTGCCTCAGCCTCCCAAGTAGCTGAGACTACAGGCACCCACTACAACACCTGGCTATTTTTTTTCTTGTTGGAGTTGTCATTGTTAGCTGGCCCAGGCTGGGTTTGAACCCACCAGCCTTGGTATACATGGCTGGCGCCCTATCCACTGAGCCACGGGCGCTGCCTCCATGCCATAAGTTTTTGTTTCTTCAGTTTCTTCTGGGATGTCTTTTTCTTCTGTGCTACCTCCTCTTCTGGTTTGGGAACACTTTGTTACTTTTCAGTAAGGATCATCTTGATGTGGCAGGGGGAGCTCATGTATGGGTTAATTAGACCACGAGCTCTGTAAGTTTGGTGACGCATCTTGGATGATTTATTCACTTGGATATGCATAATGATCAGAGAATCTACATCTAAACCCTTAAGTTCAGACATTTTTAAGCATGTGAAGCAAAAACTCAGCACTCTTTTTGGGCCACTGACCCTGTGTCCAGCCCCACTGTTTGGCCTGGGCACACCTACCAACTCCACCGTTGTAACGTCAGAATGGTACACACTGTTTCTTTAAAGTGACATCCTTCAGATACTTGGTGGCTTTTCATGTATACGTACCCTTGATGGGTTGGGCAGTTTCATGTGTATTCTTAAAGTGAACACAAAGATTTGAGCCTCTTGACTTTGCATGACTTTGGGGTTTTCTGGGTCAAGTGAATAATGAACCATTTTCACAGATCACCTCAAGCTGCTTAGGGGAAGAGGAAGAGCCTGAAGAGTTTTAATGACATTAGAATATGCACACAAAAACTATACACTTTTTTTTTATTTTAAAACTCTGTCTCACACTGTTGCTTTGGGTGGAGTGCCATGGCATCATCATAGCTCTTAGCAATCTCAAATTCTTGGGCTCAGGTGATCCTCTTTGCTCAGCTACCCTTGTAGCTGGGACTATAGGCATGTGCCACTATGCTTGGCTAATTTTTCTGTTTTTAGTAGAGACAGTGTCTTGAATTCCTGAGGTCACACAATCCACCTTCTTTGGCCTCCCAGAGTGCTAGGATTATTGGTCTGAGCCACTGTGCCCAGCCAAGTTGTTTAAAGATTCTGATTCATTTTTCTCACTATGGAAAATAAGAAAAACAATAATACCTACTATATAGGATCATAATGAGGGTTAAATGAGGGTATACAGCAATTAAGTCTGGGCTTGGTGGCTCATGTCTGCTATCCAGCAATTTGTGAGGCCAAGATGGAAGGATCACTTGAGGCCAGGAGTTTGAGTTTAGCCTAGCAAGACCTCATCTCTTAAAAAAAAAAAAAAAGTAAAAAAATTTAAAAATTACTTCAGTTGTAAAGACATGCACCTATAGTCAAGTTACTTGAGAAGCTGAGGTGGAGTTTAAAGTTACAGTTAGCTATGATACCACGGGTACTCCAGTGTGGGCAACAGAGGGAGACCATGTCTCTAAAAATCAATCAGTAATAAATAAATAAAGCAGTTAATATTGCATCTGGTTCTTTGTGTTTCATGAGTGTTAGGTATCATTATCATTTAAATTTTGTGCCCTTTCCACAAATCTTTTGTTGCCTTTTTTACTTAGCATCTTTCTGCTCTGTGAACGTTATTATTAAGCCGTCAGTGAAATCAAGTATAATACTTTTTGAATATTTCAAGTCAGGGTTTGTTTTTATTTTATTGGCTGTTTTGTCTTCCTCCTTCTCTAGGTATAGTGAACATAAGTGTGAATAATGTCCAGGAGTTGATTGTTGCAGCAGACATGCTACAGTTGACTGAAGTTGTTAATCTTTGCTGTGAATTTTTGAAAGGCCAAATTGATCCACTCAACTGCATTGGGATCTTTCAGTTCTCCGAGCAAATTGCTTGCCATGATCTTTTGGAATTCACAGAAAACTACATTCATGTCCATTTCTTGGAGGTTCATTGTGGGGAAGAGTTCCTGGCACTTACAAAAGATCAGTTGATCAAGATTTTACGAAGCGAAGAGCTTAGCATTGAGGATGAATACCAGGTCTTCTTAGCTGCAATGCGATGGATTCTGAAAGATCCGGGAAAGAGAAGAAAATATGTGGTAGAAGTGTTAGATCCAATTCGATTCCCTTTATTACCTTCTCAGAGGCTTTTAAAGTATATAGAAGGTAACGTCTTGGCTGTATATCCAATTTGCCAACTAATTTATCCAATGACTTTTTCTATGTTTGAGATATCATAGAGGGTTTTCATTTTTTGGTTCTAGTAACAGACATTGAATGATTATTATATGTAAGATATAACTTTAGTGTTTTGTGGGTGGGCAGTAGTAGTTATTTATTTATTTATTTATTTTTATTTTGGGCAGTAGTATTTTAATATTTCTACCAACTGGCCACATGCATGGTTCACACCTGGAATCCTAGCACTCTGTGAGGCCAAGGCGGGTGGATTGCTTGAGCTCACAAGTTTGAGACCAACCTGAGCAAGAGCAAGACTTCGTCTCTAAAGATAGCCAGGCATTGTGGTGGGTGCCTGTAGTCCCAGCTACTTGGATGGCTGAGGTAAGAGAATTGCTTAAGCCCAAGAGTTTGAGGTTGCAGTGAGATGTAATACCACAGCACTCTACCCAGGGTGACACTGTGAGACTCTATCTCAAAATAAATAAATAAATAAAACTTATAAATTATTCATTTCTGGAACTTGCCATTTAGATTTTTAACTGTAGCTAACTGAAACCATGGAAAGCAAAACTACAATTAAGGGGGGGACTACTGTATTAATTTTGGGGTCATAAATACATTTTAGTAAGTAGGCATATTATAAAAAAGGAATCTGGAAGTAACGAGAATTAACTGTTTATTGATTTATTTATTTAGAGACAGAGTGTCACTCTGTTGCTCAGGCTAGAGTGTCCTGGTGTCAGTCTAGCTCATAGCACCTTCAACTACCTGGGTTCAAGTGATCTTCCTGCGTCAGCCTCCCAAATACCTGGGATTGTAGGTGTCCACCATGATGCCTGGTTAGTTTTTTGGGGGGTTTGTTAATTTTCTATTTTTATTTATTTATTTATTTATTTATTTTTTTTTTTTTGAGACAGAGCCTCAAGCTGTCACCCTAGATAGAGTGCTGTGGCATCACAGCTCACAGCAACCTCCAATTCCTGGGCTCAAGCGAGTCTCTTGCCTCAGCCTCCCAAGTAGCTGGGACTGCAGGCGCCCGCCACAGCACCTGGCCATTTTTGGTTGCAGCGGTCATTGTTGTTTGGCGGGCCCAGGCTGCATTCAAACCCACCAGCTCAGGTGTACGTGGCTGGTGCCTTATCCCGCTGAGCCACAGGTGCCAAGCCTATTTTCTATTTTTAGAAGCTATGGGGTCTTGCTCTTCCTCAGGCTCGTCTTAAAACTCCTTAGTTCAAGCAGTCCACCTGCTTCTGCATCCCAGAGTGCTTCGACTATAGGCATGAGCCACAGCACTGGGCTTTTATATTGTTAGATAATTTTGATTTTGTTTCACTTTGGCATCTTTTTTTTTTTTTTTTTTTTTGAGACAGAGCCTCAAGCTGTCACCGTGGATAGAGTGCTGTGGCATCATAGCTCACAGCAACCTCCAATTCCTGGGCTCAAGCGAGTCTCTTGCCTCCGCCTCCCAAGTAGCTGGGACTATAGGCACCCGCCACAACATCCGGCAATTTTTTGGTTGCAGCAGTCGTTGTTTGGCGGGCCCGGGTTGGATTCGAACTCGCCAGCTCAGGTGTACGTGGGTGGCGCCTTAGCGTGTTGAGCCATAGGTGCCGAGCCATGAAGCATATTTTTAAAAACAATTGTTGGACCAGGCTCTATGGCTCACACTTATAATCCCAGAACTTTGGGAGGCTGAAGCAGGAGGATCTCTTGAGACCAGGAGTTCAAGAGCAACTGGAGACTTTTGTCTCCACAAAAATATAAAATAATAAAATAAAGTAAAATAATAAAATAAAAATGAAATAATCCAGGTGTGATGCTGCACACCTCTAGTCCTAAATAGATACTTAGGAGACTAATGCAGGAGGGTCATTTGAGCCCAGGAGTTGGAGGCTACAGTGAGCTATGATTTCACCACTGCACAGAGTGAGCCATAAAGTGAAACCCTGTCAGGAAAAAAAAAAAAATCTTTGATAGATTTAAGGAAAACATATTCTTTTTTTTTGGAGAGACAGAGTCTCACTCAGTCAGCCTGGGTAGAGTGCTGTAGAGCAACCTGAAACTCTTGGGCTCAAGTGATCCTCTTGCTTTAGCCTCCTTACTAGCTGGGACTATAGGTGCCACCACAATGCCCAGCTAATTTTTCTATTTTTAGGCTCAGCACCCATAGCACAGTGGTTACAGCGCCAGCCACATACACTGAGGGTGGTGGGTTCGATCCCAGCTGGGGCCTGGTGAACAACAATGACAACTGCAACAAAAAATAGCTGGGCATTGTGATGGGCGCCTGTCGTCCCAGCTAGTTGGGAGGCTGAGGCAAGAGAATCACTTAAACCCAAGAGTTCAAAAGTTCGAACTTGCTGTGAGCTATGATGCCACAGCACTCTACCCAGGGTAACATAGTCAGACTCTGTTTCAAAAAAATTTTTTTTTCTATTTTTAGTGGAGATGTGGTCTCACTTGCTCAGGCTGGTCTAAAACTCCTGAACTCAAATAACCCACCTGCCTCAGCCTGCCAAAGTGCTAGGATTAACAGGTGTGAGCCACCATGCCTGGCCAGCAAAATATATGTTTTGCTAGGAATGAAAAAATTAATATTTAGTGTTATAGGAAATAAACACCATTGTGTGATGGTGAGGTTTTATTTCTTGATTATTAAATGTGACTTTATAGAAACATGTTTTTTCAGTATCATTTAAAAGTTATTTCAAGCATTGTCTTTTTAAACATTGCTTTAGGAGTATTTGATTTTAATCTTCGTGTTGCATTGCAAACACTTTTGAAAGAGTACTGTGAAGTGTGTAAATCTCCCAAAGAGAACAAGTTTTGTAGTTTCCTGCAGCCATCTAAAGTTCGACCTCGGAAGAAAGCAAGAAAGTACCTATATGCCGTGGGTAAGAGCCTTTAAAAAAGTAATAGAAATTACCTTTATTTTCAGGACCAAGCTTTTTAATATTTTGTTACAGCTATACATGTCAGAATATGCAGGTGTCAAAGAGGCATATTTAATTTCACATATAGGCTACAGATTTATACGTTGTATTTGTATATTACAGTGAACACATGTAAAAGTAAATAGCTGCCTATTTGATGTGTGTGGGTTCTTAGATTACCTAGTTATCACTAAATAACTGACTAAAGAAACACTGTTGTAAAAGTTAAATGTTTTGGCTCGGCGCCTGTGGCTCAACAGGCTAAGGCGTCAGCCACGTACACCTGAGCTGGCGGGTTTGAATCCAGCCCAGGCCTGCCAAACAACAATGACGGTGCAACCAAAAAATGTCTGGGCGTTGTGGTGGGTGCCTGTAGTCCCAGCTACTTGGGAGGCAGAGGCAGGAGACTCTCTTGAGCCCAGGAATTGGAGGTTGCTGTGAGCTGTGATGCCACAGCACTCTATCCAGGGTGGCAGCTGAGGCTCTGTCTAAAAAAAAAAAAAAAAAAGTTAAATGTTTTAACAACAATGGTGGCTGCAACCAAAAAATGGCCGAGTGTTGTGGCGGGCGCCTGTAGTCCCAGTTACTTGGGAGGCAGAGGCAGGAGACTCGCTTGAGCCCAGGAATTGGAGGTTGCTGTGAGCTGGGATGCCACGCCACTCTTTGTAGGGTGACAGCTTAAGGCTCTGTCTCAAAAAAAAAAAGAAGTTAAATGTTTTGGGTAGGCACCTATAGCTCAAGTGGCTCAGGTACCTGCCCCATACACCTGAGCTGGCGGGTTCGAATCCAGCGTGGGCCCACCAAACAACAATGACGGCTGCAACCAAAAAAATAGCCAGGCGTTGTGGCAGGTACCTGTAGTCTCAGCTACTTGGGAGACTGAGGCAAGAGAATCGTTTAAGCCCAAGAGTTTTAGGTTGCTGTGAGCTGTGATGCCATGGCACTCTACTCAGGGCGACATAGTAAGACTTTGTCTCAAAATAAATAAATAAATAAAAAAGTTGGGGGGGGTGCCTGTGTCTCAAAGGAGTAGGGTGCTGGTCCCATATGCCGGAAGTGGCAATTCAAACCCAGCCCCAGCCAAAAACTACAAAAAAAAAAAAAATAGTTAAATGTTTAAATTCTTTGAAAAATATGGACAATATAAAAATTTTGAAATCTCTACAGTGTCTTAGATAGTCATCAGGGCTGACAAGAACCAGTGATCTCTAAATACACATGATGATCTTCATACAAGGAATATGAGGCTTGGTGCCTGTGGCTCAGCGGGCTAAGGCGCCAGCTACGTACACTTGAGCTGGCGGATTGGGCCCGCCAAACAACAATGGCGGCTGCAACCAAAAAATGGCTGGGCATTGTGGCGGGCGCCTGTAGTCCCAGCTACTTGGGAGGCTGAGGCAAGAGACTCAACTTGAGCCCAGGAATTGGAGGTTGCTGTGAGCTGTGATGCCACAGCACTTTATCCCGGGTGGCAGCTTGAGGCTCTGTCTCAAAAAAAAAAGGAATATGAAAGGAATATACTAAAACTTCTTTTCACTTTTTTTTTTTCTTGAGGCAGAGCCTCAAGCTGTCACCCTAGGTAGAGTGCTGTAGCATCACAGCTCACAGCCACCGCCAACTCCTGGGCTCAAGTGAGTCTCCAGCTTCCCCCTTCCAAGTAGCTGGGAACACAGGTACCCACCACAACGCCCGGCTATTTTTTTTGTTGTTGCAGTTTGGCTGGGGCCAGGTTTGAACCTGCCACCTTGGGTATATGGGGCCGTCACCCTACTCACTGAGCCACAGGCACCGCCCCCAATTTAATATTTTATTATTATTATTATTACTTTCTTTTGAAACAAGGTCTTGCTCTGTCACCCAGGCTCCTGGGCACTGGCATGATTATAGCTCATTGCAGCCTCAAACTCCTGAACTAAAGTGATCCTTCTTCTTCAGCCTTCCCTGTAACTGGGACTGTAGGTGCACACTCAACCACCATGCCCAACTAATTTTTCTTATTTTTTGTAGAGGGAGGATCTCACTATGTTGTCCAGGCTGGTGTTGAATTCCTGGCCTCACTCAAACCTCCTGACACAGCTGCCGAAAGTGCTAGAAATAAGAGTACTAGAAATAAGAGCCATTATGCCCAGCTCTTTATCTGCTAATAATTTTTTTTTTGAGACAGAGCCTCAAGCTGTCGCCCTGGGTAGAGTGCCATAGCGTCACGGCTCACAGTAACCTCCAACTCCTGGGCTCAAGTGATTCTCTTGCCTCAACCTCTCAAGTGTCTGGGACTACAGGCGCCCGCCACAACACCTGGCCATATTTTGGTTGTAGCTGTCATTGTTGTTTGGCAGGCCCAGACTGGATTCGAACCTGCCAGCTCTGGTGTATGTGGCTGGCGCCTTAGCCACTTGAGCTACAGGTGCTGAGCCTGCTAATAATATTCTATTATGACCAAGAGCAGATGGTAAAACACCAGGGTTAACATCTCACTGCACTTACGTTGTAATCTTTCAGGAATTGGGACATTAAAGAATTTCATCTCTCTCTCTCTCTTTATATATATACACACATATATACATATATAGACACATACACACACACACACACACATATACACACACACTTTTTTTTTTTGAGACAGAGTCTCACTTGGTCACCCTCAGTAGAATGCCATGGTGTCACCTCATAGCAAGCTTGTACTCTTGGGCTCAAATGGTTCTCTCTTTCTTTTTTTTAGTAGTGACAGAGTGTTACTTTATCACCCTTGGTAGAGTGCTGTGGCATCACACAGCTCACAACAACCTCCATCTTCCAGGCCTAGGCAATTCTCCTGCCTCAGCCTCCCTAGTACCTGGGACCACAAGAGCCTGCCATAACGCTGGGCTATCTTTTGTTGCAGCTTAGCTGGGGCTGGGCTTGAACCTGCCACCCTCAGTATATGGGGCCGGCACCCTACCCACTGAGCCACAGACACAGCCCTTACGTGATTTTCTTGCCTCAGCCTCCCAAGTAGCTGGGACTACAGGCGCCTGCCACAACCTCTGTCTATGTTGTTAGAGACGAGGTCTTGGCACTGCTCAGGCTGGTCTCAAACTACTGAGCTCAAGCAGTCTATCCACTTGGGCATCCCAGAGTGCTAGGATAACAGGCAGGAGCCACTGCGCCTGACATATATATATGTACATATATGTATACATATTTTCTAAAAAAAAATACATACATATATATGTATTTTTGTTTTTTTTTTTGAGACAGAGCCGCAAGCTGTCACCCTGGATAGAGTGCTGTGGCATCACAGCTCACAGCAACCCCCAATTCCTGGGCTCAAGCGAGTCTCTTGCCTCAGCCTCCCAAGTAGCTGGGACTATAGGCGCCCGCCACAACGCCCGGCCATTTTTTTTTGGTTGCAGCCATAGGCGCTGAGCGTGTGTGTGTGTGTGTGTGTGTGTGTGTGTGTGTATACATATATATATATATATATATCTTATTTGAGGCAATGTGTCTCTGTTGCCTAGTCTAGAGTACTATGGCCTTAGCCTACCTCACAGCAACCTCAAACTCCTGGGGTCAAGTGATCCTCCTGTCTCAGCTTCTCAAGTGGATTGAGACTATAGGTGTGTGCTACCACACTGTCTAATTTTTCTATTTTTAGTAGAGACGGGGGTCTCAGTCTTCCTCAGGTTGGTCTTGAACCCCATACTGCAAGTGACCCGCCCAACTTGGCCTCCCATAGTGCTAAGATTATAGGCATAAGCCACCATGCTTGGCCAAGAATAATATATGTGTATTTATATAGTATATTATACATATTGCAAGCTCTAAAGCATTTATTTCTTGGTACATAATAGTTATGCTTAATGGCTCAGCACCTGTAGCTCAGTAGTTAGGGTGCCGGACTCATATACCAAGGCTGGTGGGTTCGAACCTGGCCCTGGCCTCCTAAATAACAACAACTACAACTACAACAACAACAACAACAAAATAGCTGGTGTTGTGGGCACCTATAGTCCCAGCCACTTGGGAGGCGGAGGCAATAGAATCGCTTAAGCCCAAGGGTTTGAGGTTGCTCTGAGCTGTGACACCACAGCAATCTACTGAGGGGGGACATAGTAAGACTGTCAAAAAAAGAAATAGCTATGCTTAATGTTTAGATAAAGGGGGCTAGATTTTGTTTATTACTACCATTTCTAAATCCAGTAGTAAAGGATTTCCTTGTACTACTTTTCCTTCTTTTGTTTAGGTGGATATACTCGGTTGCAAGGGGGTCGTTGGAGTGATAGCAGAGCCCTCAGCTGCGTAGAACGTTTTGACACTTTTAGTCAATATTGGACCACTGTGTCTTCACTTCATCAAGCTCGATGTGGACTGGGAGTAGCAGTTCTGGGAGGGATGGTCTACGCAATTGGAGGTAATAATAAAAATGTCTTATTAGTCTAGCTGACCAGTATCTTATACATATGGCTACGTGGTGTACATGTATATAGTGGAGTTCAATAAACATTTATGGAATAAATGAATGACAGAAAGAAAAAGGAAACACAAGATGTTGAATATTGCATACCAGATGTATCTTATGATTTATTACCAGGCAGAATACTTAAGTATGGAGCCAGGTGTAGTGGCGCCCACCACAAAGCCTGGCTTTTTTTTGTTGCAGTTTGGCTGGGGCTGGGTTTGAACCCACCACCCTCAGTGTATGGGGCTGGCGCCGCCCTTTTTTTTTTTTTTTTGACAGAGTCTTACTCTGTTGCCCAGGCTAGAGTGCCGTGACGTCAGCCTACCTCACAGCAACCTCAAACTCCTAGGTTCAAGGAATTCTCCTGCCTTAGGAGGAATATAAGAGCCCTCTACCACTCCCAGCTAATTCTTCCATTTATTTATTTATTTTTGTAGACAGAGTCTCACTTTATTGCCCTTGGTAGAGTGCTGTGGCATCACACAGCTCACAGCTACCTCCAATTCCTGGACTTAGGCGATTCTGTTGTCTCAGCCTCCAGGGTAGCTGGACTACAGGCACCCACCACAATGCCCGGCTATTTTTTTGTTGCAGTTTGAACCCACCACCCTCAGTATATGGGGCTGGCACCCTACCCACTGAGCCATAGGTGCCGCCCATATATATTTTTTAAAACTAAGTCAGATTTTTATTTTTTTCCGTAGACTACATCATTTAATAATAATAATAAAATAAAAATAGAACAAAAGGAAAAGGTAGATATAATAATTTTTCAATTTTTAGTAGAGACAGAGTCTTGCTCTTGCTTAGGCTGGTCTTTAACTCCTGAGCTCAAACATTCCTCCCCCTCAGACTCCCAGAAAGCCAGGATTACAGGTATGAGCCACTGTGCCTGGCCAAACTTTTAAATACTTCTTCAATTATAAAAATAATTCAGGGGTAGGTATGGTGGCTCACACCAGTAATCCTAGCACTTGGAAGAGAGGGGGATTACTTGAGGCCAAGAGTTTTAAGAATAGCCTGAGCAGGCGGCGCCTGTAGCTCAATGGGTAGGGCGCCGGACACAAACACCGAGGCAGGTGGGTTGGAACCTGGCCCAAGCCAGCTACAGCAAAAGTGACAACTGCAACAAAAAAATAGCTGGGCATTGTGGTGGGTGACTGTAGTCCCAGCTACTTGGGAGGCTGAGGCAAGAAAATCACTTAAGCCCAAAAGTTTGAGGTTGCTGTAAGCTGTGACACCATGGCATTCTACCAAGAGTGACATAGTGAGACTCTGCCTCAAAAAAAAAAAAGCCTGAGCAGGAGTGAGATCCCATCTCTACCAAAAAGTGGCAAAATTAGTGGTGCCATATGTCTGTAGTCCGAGCTATTTGGGAGGCTGGAGTGGTAGGATGGCTTGAGACGAGGAGTTTGAGGTTACAGTGACACCATTGCACACTAGCCTAGGTAACAGAGCAAGATCCTGTCTCAAAAATATACATATATTTTTTTTTTCTCAGTGTAAAAGATGGTTGGCATGAAACCTGTTTGAATATTCAGTGCTAGCCAGAACTTCAATAGAGAATAACTTTGCTCTTTTTTTTTCTTTGAGACAGAGCCTCAAGCTCTCACCCTGGATAGAGGGCTGTGGCATCACAGCTCACAGCAACCTCCAATTCCTGGGCTCAAGCGAGTCTCCCGCCTCTGCCTCCCAAGTAGCTGGGACTACAGGCGCCTGCCACAACGCCCGGCCATTTTTTGGTTGCAGCCGTCATTGTTGTTTGGTGGGCCCAGGCTGGATTCGAACCCGCCAGGCACTGAGCCAACTTTGCTCTTATTGTTGAACTCAGCTTCAATGGCAGATAAACATGGTTATTTAAAAACTGGATCCATGGGCTCGGTCCATCAGCGATAAGATTGTTTAGTTCTTTATCCTGATTGAATACAGAGGATCAGAACATGGTATCTTCCCAGGACTCCCAATATAGTTGACATTGTGCTAATTTATTACACCATCATTTAGCTGAATAGTGTTTTCTGATTGATTTTTCTTCTTCTTCAGCTTTTTTTTTTTTAGAGACAGAGTCTCACTTTGTCGCCCATGGTAGAGTGCTATGGCTTCATGGCTCACAGCAACCTCCAGCTCCTGGGCTTAGGCCATTCTCTTGTCTCAGCCTCCTGAGTAACTGGGACTACAGGCGCCTGCCACTACCCCCGGCTGTTTTTTTGTTGCAGTTCGGCCATGGCCGGGTTTGAACCCGCCACCCTTGGTATATGGGGCCGGCGCCCTACTCACTGAGCCACAGGCGCTGCCCAGCTTTTTTTTTTTTTTTTTTTTTTGGAGACAGGGTCTTGCTCTGATGCCCAGACTAAAGTATGGTGGCCCGATCACAGTTTACTACAGCCTCAAACTCTTAGCCTCAAGTGATTCTCCTGCCTCACCCTCCCAAAGTGCTAGGATTCCCAGCATGAGGCACCTTGCCTGGCCTGCTGATTGATTTTTCACTATCCAAGTGGTTGTGATCCTTTAAACCTAAACAATTTTTCCAGCTTTTCCTTATCTGGCATATATTAGGTACTTAATAAACTCCTTACAGCTGGGCATGGTGAGTCAACACTTGTAATCCCAGCACTCTGGGAGGCTGAGGTGGGTGGATTTCCTGAGCTCACAGGTTCGAGACCAACCTGAGCCAGAATGAGACCTTGTCTCTTAAAATAACCAGGCATTGTGGCTGTAGTCCCAGCTACTTGGGAAAATGAGGCAAGAAAATTACTTAAGTCCAAGAGTTTGAGGTTGCTGTGAGCTGTGATATCACAGTACTCTACCCAGGGCAAGAGCTTGAGATTCTGTCTCAAAAAATAAATAAATAAAATAAATATTATCTGCTCTACTAATTTGTAGCTATGTTGGGGTTCCCCAGTATTACCCTTTAGAGATTTGCTAAAAGGAGCTATAGGAATTTTCTACTAATTATTTAGAATGGCTAAGTCAAGTAGCATGTAATTGTTCTCACATCAAAGATTTATTATAATGAAAGGATAAATAACAGAATCAGCAAAAAAAGGTACATGCGGTGAAATCTGGAATAAACCCATTAAAAGCTTCCAGCAGACTTCACTCAGTGGAATTGTATAGGACATACTTAATTTTTCTTTTTTTTTTTTTTTTATTTTGCAATTTTTGGCCTGGTCCGGGTTTGAACCCACCACCTCTGGTAAATGGGGCTAGCGCCCTACTCCTTGAGCCACAGGTGCTGCCCGACTTAATTTCTTAATTTCTTTTAAATTGCTTAATTTCTATAGCAATTAGTTATGACAACATGTGGGAAGTGATAAAAAAGAAATCCCTGGGCGGCACCTGTGGCTCATCGAGTAGGGCGCCGGCCCCATATACCAAAGGTGGTGGATTCAAACCTGGCCTCGGCCGAACTGCTAAAACAGAAAACTAGCCGGGCGTTGTGGCGGGCACCTATAGTCCCAGCTACTCAGGAGGCTGAGGCAAGAAAATCGCCTAAGCCCAGGAGTTGGAGGTTGCTGTGAGCTGTATGACGCCATAGCATTCGACCGAGGGCGATAAAGTAAGACCCTGTCTCTACAAAAAATAAATAAATGAAAAAAGAAATCCTTCCCTACTCCAAAGTCTGTCTTTTTTTTTTTTTTTTTTTTTAATAGAGACAGAGTCTCACTTTGTCACCCTCGATAGAGTGCTGTGGTGTTACAGCTCACAACAACCTCCAACTCCTGGGCTTAGGTGATTCTCTTACCTCAGCCTTCTGAGTAGCTGGGACTACAGGTGCCCGCCACAACGCCTGGCTATTTTTTTTTCCTTTTTGCAGTTTGGCCGGGGCCGATCCCCCTAAGCCACAAGGTGCCACCCATACCTTTAATACCCTGGGTATACATGGGGCCGGCGCCCAACCCACTAAGCCACAGGTGTCACCCATACCTTTATGTTCTTACAGAATTTTATAGTTTTTCCATTCACATTTATGTTAGTATTCTACCTGGACTTGGGTTTTTATAGATAATACAAAGTAGGAAATCGGTCAGTTTCATTTTACTCCCAAGGTATAACCAATCGTCGCAGCATAAATTACTGTTGTTTACCCAGTGTTCTGCAGAGCTAACTCCGTCATCTATCAAGTAATCATATATGTGTGTCTCTGTTCCTGAATTTTCTTTTTTGTTCCATTAGTCTGTCTATTCTTATCTTTTTGTTGTTGTTGTTGTTGTTGCAGTTTGGCCAGGGCAGGGTTTGAACCTACCACCCTCAGTATATGGGGCCAGCGCCCTACTCACTGAGCCACAGGAGCCACCCTGTCTATTCTTTTTTTTTTTTTTTGAGACAGAGCCTCAAGCTGTCACCCTGGATAGAGTGCTGTGGCATCACAGCTCACAGCAACCTCAAATTCCTGGGCTAAAGCGAGTCTCCCGCCTCCACCTCCCACGTAGCTGGGACTACAGGCACCCGCCACAATGCCCGGCCATTTTTTTTTTTGGTTGCAGCCGTCATTGTTGTTTGGCGGGCCTGGGCTGGATTCGAACCCGCCAGCTCAGGTGTACATGCTTGGCGCCTTAGCCCGTTGAGCCACAGGCGCCGAGCCACACCCTGTCTATTCTTATCTTAATTACTATAGCTCTATCATAGGTGTTTTTTTTTTGAGACAGTGTCATGTTGCCCTCAGTAGGTGGCACAGCTCACAGCAGCCTCAAGCTCTTGGGCTTAAGCGATTCTCTTGCCTCAGCCTCCCAGGCAGCTGGGACTACAAGTGCCCGCCACAACACCCAGTTATTTTTTGTTGTAGTTGTCGTTGTATAGCTGGCCTGGGCCGGGTTTGAACTCGCCAGCCTCAATGTATGTGGCTGGCGCTGTGACCACTGTGCTACGGGCACCGAACCTCTATCATAGGTCTTTTCTTTCTTGAGACAGAGTCTTACTGTGTCACCCTTGGTAGAGTGCTGTAGCATTACAGCTCATAGCAACCTCAAACTCTTGGGCTTAAGCGATTCTCTTGCCTCAGCTTCCAAGTAGCTGGGACTACAGGCACCCGCCACAATGCTTGGCTACTTTTTCTTGCAGTTGTCATTGTTGTTTTTGCTGGCCCTGGTCGGGTTCGAACTCGCCACCCTCAGTGTATACCAGCCACAACCACTATGCTATGAGCACCGAGCCAGTCTATCATAAGTCTTGATATAGGATATGGTTATTTCTGTCTCATTATTCTTTTTTGGGAGTGCTTAGCTATTCTAGGCCCTTTGTACTTTTCATAAAAATTTTAGAATCAGTTTGTTAGATCTATTTCAAAAAAGGAATTAGGGACCAGGCATGGTGGCTTATACCTATAATCCTAGTACTCTGGGAGGCCAGGGCAGGTTGATTGCTTAAGCCTAAGAGTTTGAGCTTGCTGTGAGCTATGATGACACCACCAAGGTGACAGAGTGAGACTCTATTTCAAGGTATTCGACCTAAGGTGACAGAGTGAGACTGTCTCAAAAACAAAATAGATAATGGGAATATTGTGCCCCTTTGTTTTGTAAGTAACTTTTAATAAATGACGGTGCTAGGCTCGGCGCCTGTGGCTCAAGCGGCTAAGGGGCCAGCCACATGCAACTGAGATGGCTGGTTTGAATCCAGCCCAGGCCGCCAAACAACAATGATGGCTGCAACCAAAAACTAGCTGGGGGTTGTGGCAGGCACCTGTAGTCCTAGCTACTCGGGAGGCGGAGGTAGGAGACTCGCTTGAACCCAGGAGTTGGAGGTTGCTGTGAGCTGTGATGCCACCGCACTCTACCCAGGGTGACAGCTTGAGGCTCTATCTCAAAATAAATAAATAAATAAATAAACGACAGTGCTATAGCTTCAAAATAATGCTTGCCAAGCAAACTAATTTTAATAAGTAGTATAAAATCAGACGTAATGATTATATTTCTAACAATAGAGAATGCTACTGAATATTGTATTATGGTACTAGTCTATTAGCATTTTTCATTAAACCTTCTGATGTGTTTCTTTAATTTAACTCAGGTGAAAAGGATTCGATGATTTTTGACTGTACTGAATGCTATGATCCAGTTACTAAACAGTGGACAACTGTAGCGTCAATGAATCATCCCCGCTGTGGCTTAGGAGTATGTGTGTGTTATGGGGCTATCTATGCTTTAGGTAATTACGTTATTCAATTTAAAGATAGCTAATATTATTTAAATTCTTGTGTTTGAATTGTTTTAGAGATGTTCCTTCCCTCCCTTTGTAAATTCCTTTTTTTTTTAAAATTGGCTTGATTTATAATCCACATGCTTTGGTGACTGGCAAGGAGTGGGAGAGGGGGATGGCCAGAATTTTGGCTCCCTGGGAGAGGGTGGGCAGGGGAATAAGGATAGAGGGAGTACCCCTGGGCTGTCCATGCATGGCATAGGAAGACTTGAGCACCTGTGGTCAGGGCCTGGTGGGGCAGGTGGTAGACCTCCAACCACCCAACCTGCTGGTCACTCATACTTTGCTGCAGGTTGTTCTTTTTTTTTTTGAGACAGAGTCTCAAGCTGTCACCCTGGGTAGGGTGTGGTGGCATCACAGCTCACAGCAACCTCCAATTCCTGGGCTCAAGCGAGTCTCCTGCCTCCGCCTCCCAAGTAGCTGGGACTACAGTTGACCACCACAACGCCCAGCCATTTTTTGGTTGCAGCCATCATTGTTGTTTGGCAGGCCCAGGCTGGATTCAAACCCGCCAGCTCAGGTGTACGTGGCTGGCACCTTAGCCGCTTGAGCCACAGGCGCCGAGCCCTTGTAGGTTGTTCTTGATCAGTGCAAGGCCTGTCATCACAAACTGGTGGAGCATGCTGTACATGCACTTATCAGCTCTTTTTTTTTTTTTTTTTGGAGACAGAGCCTCAAGCTGTCACCCTGGATAGAGTGCTGTGGCATCACAGCTCACAGCAACCTCCAATTCCTGGCCTCAAGCGAGTCTCCTGCCTCCGCCTCCCAAGTAGCTGGGACTACAGGCGCCTGCCACAACGCCCGGCCATTTTTTTGGTTGCAGCTGTCGTTGTTGTTTGGCAGGCCTGGGCTGGATTCGAACCCGCCATCTCAGGTGTACGTGGCTGGCGCCTTAGCCCGTTGAGCCACAGGCACTGAGCCCCTCCAAGGTTATTATTTTAGACTGAATGTAAATTTGGATAAAATGATTCAAGGCTTTGAAAGGATTATATCTGTTGCTTCAAGTTCCAAAAATTAATATTTCTGTGTAGTTTTTTTTTTTTTTTACCCCAATTGGAATATTTGGGGATAATTTTTAGTACTTAATGATTTTTTTTCTTTTCTTGTGAATTTAATTTTTTTTAAATAAGCATCCACAATATCCACTCACAGGCTTTACTTATCCAAAGGATTTTTCTCATTCAGAATAGATTTGGAGACTTGAGGTTGAAGAATAATTATTTTCCTTTTCAATTCTTAGAACAGCAAAAGACAACTCTTGATGTTATGTAAATTACTTATAAGAAAGTGCCTTTAGTTCTCACCCTAATGTCTATTCATGTAGTTGTATGTCTAATGGCCTTAGTCGTCTGGAATTTTTTCCTGAAGTAGAATAATGAAGGAACATTGGGATGGAAGATGTCCTAAGAACAGGCACACTGACAATAGGAAGAGAAAGCCATAACTTGTGACAAATACAGAAGAGAAATAAGTGTCAAGATAATTGGAAAGTATTTCAAGAAAGCATAACCCGTCACATCAGTAGACCTCAAAAACTCCTCAGTAACAATATTTCTAGATGACCATGGGTCAACCAGATAAGATTAAGCTCACTATGTTCTGATTAAGAAGAAAGGGTGGTAATCATTTGGAAATAAAAGCACACTTCAGCTTATTTCAGGTATCAAGGATACTTTCTTACCTGTAAAAAAGTATCCCCCCTAGCAAGGTGAGAGTATTGAAATGGTTTTGTGCTATTAGACTAAACAATGGAAAAACCTATTGTTACTTCTCGAGGACTTCGAGAAACAGTCCTCGAAGTGCCCATTGTTGGTGTCATAACTGCCATTATGAGTACATACAAAATACAGTTTTAACACAGAGGAAAAAAATCAAGTCTGTTGGGGTAGGGAGGACTTTACACAGGATGAATTATTAAACTGAGTCTTGAAGGAGTAATAGGAATTACTGTTACTAGTAAACCAGGAAAGAAAGGAGTATAAACCATGAGGCTTTAATAAAGGCTTACATACATTTCTGTCATTGATTTCTTTTCTGCATTAAGTCAATTATCCATCACCCCAGGGAGAATTAGGACTATCATAGTGGAAAGAAGTAGAATGGGGATTATCCCAGAAATGGTAGTTCATGCCTGTCTCTATCCGTTCAGTCACCCGTATATCCATCTACCCATCCATCCGTTCATCATTGTGTGCTGACTTTGAAAGAAAAATGGTCACGCTTAGGTAGATTTGGTTGGTGTTGCCTAGATGATGAATTGGGAGAAAAGTTTGATAAGGTCCATTGCTGGAAAAGGCTGAAACATGCCCAAGATGATAGGCTAATACCTGGAGGTAACAAGTGGAGAAGTATATACTCAAAACAGACTGCTAGTTTTCTTCCAAATCCACATCATTGTCCTCCACATGGCAGCCAAATCAGTATCTGCAGATTGTTAGTCATAAAAGCTGAGAAACTTTAATGACTATTTTGCCATCATAAAAGTTCTTTCTGTAATATCCATCAGTCAGTTGGCAGAAGTTTCTTTTTCCAGTGTATTCAAGGCTTTGCTAAATCTCAACTGAAAAATATTCATTTAAGAGGCTCAGACTACTCACTAACCCAACTAAACTGGAAAATGAAGTTTCCATCAACCTAGAAGTGTGGATAACAGTCCCAATGGGAAAGCATCCACCATTGGTATTTTAACTACTTCAAAAATTTCTCCTCAGCTGAATGTTTAGAAAATCAGAGATGCATTTAATAATTATGTTCTAGTTATTCTTTAAAACTTAAAAATATTGGGAAGGCTTCACTGCTTTTCACCTGTGTTTTCTTTCATGGATGCTGTTATGGGCTCCCATAGCAATTTATGTATGCCCTTAGTAGAAATTAAAATTTTTCACATTATAGAATAACTGTTGTTCTATGTGTTTGAGTTTCCTCCAGCTTGTAAACTCACCTCAAAAAACACCACATCTTACTTGACCCTGGATCTTTAATACCCAGTCCACTACCGCACACAAAGTAGGCTTTAAGTACACGGTGGTTGAATAATTAGGGCACGTCTTACCACATGAACAGAGGAGAGATGGAGTGCAACAGCATGGCACAGCCACTGAACAGCAGGCGCGGGCATTTGCTGGAAGGGCGATTATGAGTAGAACACTGATGGGTAGGAAATAATGTCAGAGACATGAATTAGAACCAAAATATGAAAGGCCTTCTGACCCACAGTTTGGAGGTTGGAATTTTTCAAATGTTTCAACAAGAAATCACAAAATGATTTTTAAGCAGCAAGACATGAGTGCATTGACATTTTCGAAAAATAAGTGTTATCACTGCAGGTGATGGGTTGGAATGGGATAAAGCTGAAGGATAAGAGATGATCAGAGGCTATACGAAAGCGGTGGCAGTGAAAATGGGTAAGAAACGATGATGTTATAGCTCTTTGACAAGTGGAATAGACAGCGTTGGCGAATGTATTCTAGACCTGTCTGTGGAGTTGAAACCTCAGTAGACAGGATGATGCAGAAGAAAAAATATCACAGATGGATGACACTGGGGTGCAACACGCATATTTACATGGTAATATGGAAAACCCTTTAATGATGTCATGGTCCCTTCACTGGCCAAACACTACAGAATCAGAAAACCTTCAAATTTGTGGTTTTCTAATTGGTGATTTTTTTTTCATTCCATGGAGACTACATTAATCATTAATCTTTGACACAAACCTGGGAGAAATTAAGAAGGCTTTTGGGCAGTGGAGTCCACTTACTTGAGTCCTTAAATTTATAGATGACATTTATACTGCTTATTGCTTGTTTAGTAAGGTGAAATAAAAATAAACTTAAACTTGTCCTTAATGGATAGTCTCCCCAGTTGTTGTGGACTAACTGGCCAAGTTCACTGCTAAGTTATTACACAAATTAAAGAATTGGTAATAATTGGTTCCAAACAACATGTAGTTCATTTAATTAGGATCAAGTGCTAATATAGCAAAAAGAAAAGATTACTGAAGGATGAATGAGTTCTGTTTTTGATATATGATAAGATTAAAGAACTTTAGCATAATATCGAGAAGATTTCCTGTTTAAAACCAATAAGTGGAATGATGATGAAAGTTCCACTCTGGACAGTTTAGTGTTTGTTTCTTTGTTTGAGGGGACTCATCTGAGTGTAAATGTTATTTAAATTCCTTAAATCCTTCTCCATAGCTTTCTATCTTGCTATCTCCCTGCCCCATTGTCAACTGGAGATTCAAATTAAGCTCTGCAATATACTGCCAATACTGTTGTGATTAGCCCCTAAATTTGCTGACTGAAACCTCCACAAAAGCTTGAGGAACAAGGGTGGTTGCAATTGAGAACACAGCATTTGGAGAAACAACCGAAGAGCAACTCGAGATAATTATTCTAAAATAGTTCCTAGTGTATTGGCTTTGAAGATTCTTCTCACCATGTCGTCTCTAATGATGTGTAGGATGAAGACTTTCTAACATAAGTCTGCATAAGCATCTTTCTCTCTAGATCTAAAGAAAAGCTGCAGTTTCTACCAGAAGCCCGCTATTATAGGTTTGTTGCTGAGGAAGATATTTTCAAGTTTTTAAGTGCTGGGCTGTATTAGGACATATGATTGTCTTTTTTTGTTTGTTTAGACGTTGGCTCTCTTGCCTCACCAAAAGAAAATGGGAAATTAATGCAGCTGAAGATGATTTTTATCAAAGGCCAGTCAAAGCCCATGATAGTAATAGAGCTTCTTAAATTGCCTGTAGCAGAGACTAAAGTAACCTACAAAGTAATCAGGCAAAGATCCCGAATTTCTGAAGTTTGGCTGGGACTGCAAAGTGTGGGTTGATTTCTAGCATGTCAGACTGTCTCTCTGTAGGTGACTTAACTTGGAATAAAATAATTGTTCTAGCTAAAATAAATGCATACAGCCCATTAGAAGTCTGCTATTGCATGTAAAATTATAAGAGTTAGACTTTTGATTGAGTATAAGAAAAACAAATAATGGCTGATTTCATCTACCTCCTAAAAGGCATGGAAGGTAAGAGTTACATATTCAATGGGAAAAACATTTTCCCCTCTTGATAAACTGTTCTTGATGGGCAGATGTCCTGGTGAAAGGAAAGAATTTAACCTGCAGCTAAAGAGTCATTTGTAAGCCACTGACTTCTGCCCATATTCTAAAACATATCATATGTCTTCTTAGTGCTCCGAATCATATGTAATAAATAATATATGCTCAAAAAACTATTTTGTCATATCAAATTAAATTTTAGTATGCTTATATTCCCAATTAGTTCCTATTTTTCTTCATGTGGAGCAACATTACTAGGTCCAAAATTCTTACTTAGAGTAAATATTATATGTAAACATTCATTAAAATTCATTGATATGCTGGAGACAAAGAAATAAAAATTAGCTTATTAGTAAGTGGAGTAGATTAACTGATTTTTTTCAGATATCCAAAAAAGGGAATATATATATATTTTTTAATTACTAGCATTTTTTAATAATTAAAAAAATTACTGTCTGCCATGTAGTAGCTGGTGTGACAAGCTTGTCCTGATCTGCACAATACCTTTTTGGTTTTAGCACAGAAGTTCTCGCATCTGGAGATCTTCTTAGTCCTGGGCAAACTGGAAGAGTTGGTCACCTCACACCACGATGTTTTTTGGATGAAAAACAAATGAAAGGAGAATTGTGCCTATTAATTCCATAAATTTGTTCTACAAATGCCATATAAGTACATTTTCTCACAGTATTTTTTATATAGAAAGTCACATGTGAATCATAAGCCCTATTCATGTGATTATTTTTACATGTGAGCAGACCCTATGGAAGTTGATTGGTGAAAGTGAGTATTGAAAAGGATCATTAGAAGAATTTAATGTTAGTGACAGTAAGCTAAGACAGCGAGCTGACACATGCAATTCACTACCCCCACTAAAAGGCTGGAAATCCTTGAAGTCCGTGGCAAAGGCTTCTCTCCTAAGGCAGAGAGCACTGGCAAATTGTGTGTCAGAGATTCTTTATACCTTCATGTTGCTATTTCTCATCTCTCCTGCTCTCTCCATATATGTGAATTTATTACAAAATTTGGCTTGTCTTGATATGGAAGTATATTTTATCTTCAAGGAATTTGCAAATCTGTTTCTTTATAGATCTTCCACTAATAATTCACTTATTCCCGTATTTAATTCCTCATTCAGTAAGTAATTATTGAACTTCTACCCCATGAAAGGTACTTTCTGGGTGTAG
This sequence comes from Perodicticus potto, assembly GCA_963574655.1. Taxonomy (NCBI): domain Eukaryota; kingdom Metazoa; phylum Chordata; class Mammalia; order Primates; family Lorisidae; genus Perodicticus; species Perodicticus potto. The sequence goes on from CAUYRH010026240.1 coordinate 27,049, forward strand.
GGATACTGCGATGAACAAAATGAACTAATATTTATATTCTAAAAGTGCTTTCTAACATAGATAAACATAAACAAAATAAATGAAATATATGAGAGGGCAGATGGAAAGTGCCATGGAGGCAAAGTAGTGAAGAAGGTGAATTGGAGTGTTGGGAAGAAGAGACAAGGTTGTTTGTGATACCATTTAGAATATGGTCATTAGGGAATCCCCTAATGGGAAGAAGGCACTTGAATCAAGATTAAAGAAAATAAGGGACCATGGTAAGCATCTAAAAGGAATAAAATGCTGTAAGCCAAGGGAATAGCAAGTATATCATTCTGAGACAGGACTTGGCCTTTCTAATTTCATGAATAGCAAGATGGCCAATGTGACCAGAACAGAGTGAGGAAGGAGATGAGATGTAAACTGATGAGAAGGGGCAGTAAGCAGAGTGTGATGGGTGTGAGGTCCCCTTGGGCCATTTCAGTCTTTCTAAAGACATTGGCCTCTCTTCGAGTGGAAGACTTTGAGGGGGGGAATGGTGAGAAGGGGAAGAATATGATCTGATGAATATTTTAACAGTACTACTCTGGCTGCTGTGTTGGCAATAGACTGAAGGGACACTAGGCAAGGGACGAAGATGAATCAAGAGGCTTTTGCAATAATCCTAACAAGAGGGATTCCTTCCTTTGGGAAAAAGTGAAGGTGGTAGAAGTAATGATGATTTTCATGATACGTCTGTAGGATTTGCTGTGGGACTGGAAGTGAAATATAAGTAAAATGTAGGTAAAACGGAAGTGATGACTATAAGGTCTTTGGCCTGAGCAACTGGTAAAATAGACAATTTCTTTCATAATCATATGAACACTAAATGAAACTATGACCCATCAAAGTGACTTCTCATAATGTGATCGATTCTTTTCTGTTTACATATTATAATGTTCAATGTATAATATACTTATCCTTATTTCCAAATTCTTGAGGGAAGGGTGGTCACACCCTTACAGACTCAAGGATTTACAAAGTAGCCATGCATTTTTGAGGTTAATTTCTGGATAAAAAGAAACTTTCACGGGTTTCTGACTTTCATGTAACAGGAAGCTTTACTGACTACTAACTTCGGTTGCATATTGTGTCCTGTAATATTAGACATATATTTATTTTAATCTAGCTGACTGAGTATTTTATTCTTTCAAGACCTGCAATCATTTTATATAGGCTTTTAAAAAGCGTTATGCTTCCAAACACAGTCTCAGGATTGTCTTAGTGATTTGTTGATTGTGTGAAACTATACTTGTAAAAATAGTGTTTGTTGAGATAACAAGCCAAAAAAACACAAATAAACAAACAAACTTCAAATTCCGTGTCACACTGTTTTAAAAGCTCACAACATTTTCTCATTGCCTATAAAATTTTTCATTGCAATTAGCTCCCAGGAGAATTTAGTTGGGTAGTTTTATTTCCTTTCATTATTATCCACATGAAGTACCATATTGGATAAATGCCATGATAAATGGCACACTGAAGAGGCACTAACCATCAGAAAGATAACTAATTGACTAATATACTGTAGAGCTTTTTGTAATAAAAATACTTTGTCCCTGATGATTATAGTGAAGCCTTATTTAGATTTGTTTTAACATGTAAGTGACCATACAGATCACTTTTATGTAAGACTGTTGCCCTTTGTTAAGTCTTATAGGGATTCAAAACTTGCCCAGTAAAGCTGAATCTTTTTTTCCTTTATAAAATGGAAAAGAATTTCCATTAGATTTCTTGTAAATTGAAGCCATTGCCTTTAAAGGAAGATAAACATAAATTCAAACTCTAGAGAAAGTAAAGGTGACTGACACATTTTTAAAGGTGTGAAAACATGTATTACAGTCAAGAAACCAAATCATAAACTTCCGTATTTCCTAAAATAGTGGCCTAATATTTCTTAGAATGGCATTTTAAGTAACACAAAAATGAAAGATGAAATATCTCTGAACTACAAAAAAAGTATAGGGCACACAATTGCGAATGCCCTTTACATAATTTATGCATCAAAACTGTCTTAAAATTTGTCTCTACATGAATTTTTAATTTTCCTTACTTATATTTGGCTGCAAAAAGTATCAAAAAATGATCCATTTAATTTATTTTAGGGTCTTTCCCCATAGGTAATTCAGATACTCAGTGAGATTATCTGGGACATTGTCCTAATTGTGACCATAATGACTAGATGAAATGTTTGCTGGCTTTGTTTTTAGTGTGTTGTGAAATGGATTTGATTATGGGCCCCAGATTTAACAAGGAAGCACACAGTCTATATTAGTTATTGACAGACTGAAAAATATAATCAATTGTTACTTCACTGTGTGGTTTATTTGGTATTCATCTTCTTTTTTTTTTTGGCCAGGGCTAGGTTTGAACCTGCCACCTCTGGTATATGGGGCTGATGCCCTACTCCTTTGAGCCACAAGTGCTGCCCGGTATTCATCTTATTTCAACATCAAATATATATCTTAAATGCCATATTTTGAGGAGCATTCACCAATAGAATCTATATTCTCCCTAGGCTCTAGGCCATGTCTTTTTAATCTTTTATATGTCTTAGATCTTTTTGGCAGTCCCATAAATGCTATGAAGCCTTTATAATAATAATATTTTTTAATGTATAGGATAAAATACACAATACCATAGAGGAAGCCAAACTTATTGAGATTCAGCTTCACCCATGGAGACTTTCAACCCATATTGAAATCACTTGCTTTCACACAATATGCAGAAGAAATTAGAGCCTGCCATTGCATTTAAGGGGAGAAACTCACTAGAGAAAAAGGTTTTACTTCTGTCTGTAGGTTTATAGTCCAGGCTTAGAACCAATCCTGACATTAGTTTTGTGTAAATGCTAGGGGAGATTTTAGTGTTTCAACATATACTTAGGGATGGGAAAAGGTGGGAATATCAAGAGGGACATAGTTTTTCTTTGCAAATGATTATTTTGAGTCTTGGAAGGCAAAGATGTTGCCTCCTAAATTTTTGTTCACCTGTACCACTTCCTGGAAGCTTTTTTGGCAGTTTAATGCTACATGAATTAGCCTTAAAAGTACTAAAAGTGGGAAAAGGTAGCGGATGTTTTACTTTTTACTCCAAACATAACTCAATAATTAGTTTACTATGTAGATTGTATCATGCTAATGGGGCAAAATGCTGAAAGGAGGAGAATTTTTCTCCAGATTATTCAGTTGTTAAGTTAGTTTAATCATCAGTGCCTACAGTGGCAGTTTCTGGGATTTTATAAAGTTTGAATCGATTCAATTGATACCTACTTACCCTGATGAGAGTGTGTAAAACTTTTTAACTTCATGCACTGAAGCCATCAAAATGAGAATATGTTTTAGAAAAAGTCACCTAGATTCCTGGCTCATTCCCAAAATGAGACACTTTTTGATCCATAATTTGGTTCTATCCTTGAACTTTAGTTTTTTGACTTTTTCCATCACCTTCACCACTTAGCATGGATCCTTAATCTTTTTTTTTTTTTTGCGGTTTTTGGCTGGGACTGGGTTTGAACCCGCCACCTCTGGCATATGGGGCTGGCACCGTACTCCTTTGAGCCACAGGTGCCGCCCGATCCTTAATCTTCTTTATAGGGACTCTCAGCATTAATAGTTCTTTCAGACTTGACTCATTCTCTTATTAAAGTGGTTATCCTTAGGTACTAACCTACTAAGCTGTTGTGATAACAATCTCTAATGTATCAGAGGTTACAAAAAAAATCTTTTATATTCCAATTTAGGACTTAAAAACACAAGTTGTAAATCTGGTTATGTGATATGAACCTCACTAACACAAAAGCCTAAGCAAAATTTTATTACTTAGAATTTTTATTGATTGAAGACAAGTATTAGTAAAATCTCTAAAAAAAAAATAAGTTCTCACTGATTTCTTTACCATAAAAAATCAATCATTTTATAGGGGAAAAAGAGTTTAGTTATATGTCCTGAAGACTAGATCACTCCTTTAGACCTTTGTTGGCTTCTGTCTCCAGTTCATCTTGGCATATCACAAAGCAAATGGGCAAAATAGTGGTGACAGATGGGCACAAGAACGATCATGCCAAGACTCCAGCCTGCATATTATGTTTGAATATCTAATAAGAAATTTTTGCTTAAGAACATCTATGTGACAATTTTGAACAATAGCCTGTATGTTAGAGTTGACCTAGCCCCATGGAGTTAAAAAGTACGTTAAATCATACATTCTGGAAATGCACATATAATAAATCCAAGTTTTTCTGACAAATAATAACTTTAGAATAATCTTGAATAATTTCAGGTGAGACATTAAATGACGTCATGAATGTAGACATTTGTTAACTTCTACTTTATAGAAATTTGCAGGTTTTACCTAAATGATGCTAGGGTCTAGATTTAAGTTCTGATAAGTAGATCAAAGAGAGCAGATAAAAAGCTAAATCCCACTGCAAGGAACAATGGAGAAGACCCTATTTTATTCTTTTTTCCCCACAGGTTATCTCTCAAAAGTCAAAAAAAATTTTACAATACATACCCTCATTGAGTATCATTCATATCCAATATATAATTATGGAAGCTATATTTCTTATTTTTAGTGAACTTGCTGTTCCAATAAAATTAGCTTAATGGACAAGATCTCAATAATAAGAAAATAGTACCTGAAAATAGTTGAAAAAATATTGCTTTGGTAAAAAAAAAAATCAATCAAAAGAACCATAAAATATTGACTTGTAAAAAATGTACGCCACTGTATCCACTGTATGACAGTGGATAACTTAGCAACAGGTAAAATGATTATTGTTTTGCTGAAGATCGAGAATTGTAACATTTGCTGTTCTTTTAACCATAAATGAATTTTTCTGCCTGCCTGATTTTGTAATCAGTATCTGTCAGAATGCTATTTACATGTACCATTGTTTGTAAAAGCAGAAACACATTCAGGGCATCAAAGTTGATAATACATGAAGTGAAGATGCTTGCCGCTTTACTGAAACTTTGTTATTTAGGTGAAATACTGACTAAGATGAATTGTGCTACTCGAAATTTAGGTTAGTTCATGCACAATTGGGTAACTTTCAATTATACCATTCTTGAAGCTTCCCTTGAATAGGACTAGATATTAACACTGGCCTCACACTGAGATAAAACTACATTTTTAATCTTAAACTACTCATGGTGTATAAAATAACACCACGGTTAGAGCTTCTCTGGGTTTCCCACTGTTCAAGTTCACTTTGACAGACCCATAAAAAATCTTCGTGAATGCTCAGCTTATAGTATGAGGAGAATATAGAAGAAATGTTGGCTATTTACGTGGGTAGTGCATATTTAATTTAGTCCCCATCATTACCATACCCATGCCACTAAAATGCACACTCTTTTTTATTAGGATAAAGCAGGCCATTATTTTGTGTAAAAAGACTCATTTCTTCCTAGAATAAAATTAGGAAAAAAGAAAAGGAAGCCTAAATGATCAAAATGATGACAATGGAGATTTAGGGAAGTAATTGAAAGTAGAACTATTTTTGAACTGCTTCTCTGACTCAAAAAATTGATCATCAATCAATTCAATAACAAGAATTCATTAGGGTTACTGTGAGTTAAAATGTGATGTGAAATTGCTCTTCTTCAAATGGGTAATCTCTATTTTGTTTTCATTTGGTCAAAAATAAAGGGAAGCAGATAATTAGCTTGTCATGTAGAATAAAGCTCTACAAAAATTAAACAAGATAAAAGTGCATTTAGGTTTTGCTGCTCTCTTGATTCTATCATAGGAAAATGTTCACTTACTACTGTAGAAATAAAAGTATTTTTAATTCTGTAGGACTCCAGGAATTGCTATTACAAGCCCGGGTCTTTAAGGTGAATATCAGATTGAATGTTAGAAGGATGAGAGGATCTTTTATCATTATAAAGTGATTTAGAGAACAGGTAAAATAAGGGAATCAACACATATAAAAGCATGCATACTTATTACAAGGGGCTACATTGCCACAAAATTAACTAAGGCTTTTACGTTAAGGAAGGATTGAAGAAAAAGGATGTTAGAAATCAGGTGCAGCTTGTAAATCAGATATCACTGACCATTTACTGAATCCAGAAGACAAGGAATTGAGGACTAAGAATTTACTCATTGGAATTTCTGTGCTTTAAGGGGGAAAAAACGTGCTGATTCTGAAGTATTAATCCTGCTTCTTTTATACTCCATTTGGTATTCTTTTGAATTCCTAAGTGCAATTACTGAAAATACAAAGGAAAATGGAAGCCTTTGGATAACTTTTATATCAATAGTACAATGTAAATATTGAATAAATTGCGTAGATTTCCATGCTAAAAAAGCACATGCCAATAAGTGACAATTTCATCTCAAAAAGTAATATCATGATATTTTTTGAAGAATGGAATTTTATTTGAAGAAAGGAAGTCAGTGTTTCTTCATGAAAATCTCTCAAAGACCACATTTGTACCCTGGGTCTACTTATAAATTTTATTTTCATTTGTTTTCTTCAGATATCTTCACACTAGGAAACAAAACACTGCAGGAGAATTTATCTAAGTTTAGGGTCTTTCATTATAAATTTTAAAAGTTGTCATTTTTACTTTATAAGTAAGTCTTTGTGGAATTAGATGAGAAACACAAACTGAGTCACCGAGGCTCCAAGCATAATGAACAAATAGGAACTTGAACCAATAATGATAATACCATAATCTGAAAAACTCATCAAAATAATATTTAACATTAACATTATTACCTAATTTGGAACTAAAGATTTGTTTTGGAATAAAAATTGGTTGTTAAAATGGTACCATGTGGAACTAATCACATTTAGCACAATATAAAGGATGAATAAATTTGTTGGTGTTGTTTTTTGTTTATTTGTTTAATAGAGTTTCAAATCTTTTGTCCTTAACATAACATTAAGGATCATGTTATTGGAGAGAATGATCAATCTAATATCATTATCTCAGAAAGGATCCAAGGCTAGTGAAATTGTTATGCTGTAAGAATTCACTTTATAGACTATCTAACACATGCCCACATAAGAGAAAAACTCAATTCAATTCAAGTTGCGGGGAGGGGGCAAAAAGGAGGCAGGAGAGGGGAAGAAGGGAGGGGATTGGTGTTCTCTCACTTAATGGGCACAATGTAAGGGTATATGACACAATTTTTGGGTGTGAGACACAACTACAAGAGGGACTCTACCTAACAAATGGAATTATTATAACCTAGTTGCTTGTACCCTCATATTAAAATTGAGAATTCAATTTTAAAAAAAGATGTGATCTCTATACTAGACTATGTCTAGTGACTTAATCCAAAATTTGCAGACTCTTTTCTCTTCCCACCTCCTCTCTGGTATTAAATACAATCAGTGACATTTTTATTTCAGAGATAGTAATTTTCAGTTCTAATATTTTCATCTGGCTGCTTTTTACATTTTCTATCATTTTCTTTCATTCCCCACCTTTTTATTCATTCAGATGATAATTTCTATTGAGTTTAGTTATAAAACCTGTTCTAAATTCTTGATTTCTCATTAAACATCTGATTCATCTCATTGTTGCTATCTATTTATTGCATTTTTTTTTCTAGAAAAATAGGTAATATTTTCCTGGATTATATCCTGATTATGGTTGCTGTGATGTTGTGGAGACCCAGAAGTTTGTGATAATTGCTCTGATTTTTCTTTTAGTGAGCTGTTAACATGGTTAGATTTAAACATCAAACCTTGTCTCTTGAACGGCAGCTCATATCAAAGATCAGATTTTTTTTTTTTTTTTTGAGACAGCGCCTCAAGCTGTCACCCTGGATAGAGTGCTGTGGCATCACAGCTCACAGCAACCTCCAATTCCTGGGCTCAAGCGAGTCTCCTGCATCCGCCTCCCAAGCAGCTGGGACTACAGGTGCCCGCCACAACACCTGGTCCTTTTTTGGTTGCAGCCGTCATTGTTGTTTGGCGGGCCCGGGCTGGATTTGAACCCGCCAGCTCAGGTGTACGTGGCTGGTGCCTTAGCCTGTTGAGCCACAAGCTCCGAGCCAAAGATCAGGTATTTTATTTTAATGACCTAAGTTGAATTTATACCATATATGCATAGTTCCATGGTCAACCAAAGATTTCCACAAATTTTATAAACACAAATATGGGGCTTCCCCTTTTTGCTTTATCTTTACTGGGATTCGTCTCAGAGTTTCCAGAGACTGCCGTGAGCGTGCACTGTCCTCTGGTTCTCAAGACCAGAAAGACTGAGGATTTGCTATCAGAGAGCTATGGTTAGATTGTTTGGTCTTTCCATATCTCAAGTTGACTTTTATTTGCCATTGAAATGATATTGGGAGGTGAGAACTTTACGAGTTTCTGTCATAAAGGCTCCACCTTTATGGACTAATGCTGTTCTTATGAGAGTGGGCATGCTCTCTCTTACATTCTTTCTTCCTCTCACTTTCTACTATGTGATGTCTTCTACCATATTATGACTCAGCAAGAAGAATCTCATTAATTGCCAACCACTCAATCATAGACTTTACAACCCAGAATCATGAGCCAATAAATTTCTGTTCATTCAAAAAAATTTACCCAGTCTGTGGTATTCTGTTATAGAAACAAACAAAATGGACTGAAGTAGAGAGTTTTAGCTGCTCTGCTTGGTACCAACTGCAACCATCCTTCACACTATAATTCTAACCTTCATAAATGGAAATCTTTAGTGACCAGTCCACATATATCCTATAAACTATAGCTAATGGGTTATTTTTGAATTGTGTATTTATAAGAAGCATGGTATTTTTAAAGTGACAATAGTATACACAGAAATGCAAAAACAACTCTTACAGCTATTTCTCTATGAACTCAGGAGAATTTTAAGATAGACTGGTTTAGTTTGACCCATGTAATTAATTACTAATAGTTATATCTTGATCAATCATCTGTCCTGAACAGCTCTATTTTCAACTTAATGATTAAAGCAAAAGAAAGGTGCTGGGTACAGTGGCTCACACTTGTAATCCCAGCACTTTTGAGAGTCCAAGATAGGCAGATTGCTTAGGCTCACGAGTTCAAGACCAGCCAATCTGGGAGTTCAAGAGTGAGACCCCATCTCTAAAAGTAGCTGTGGGTTGTGGGTTATGGTATGTGCCTGTAGTCCAAGCTACTTGGGAGGCTGAGGCAAGAGAATCGCTTGAACCCAAGAGTTTGTGGTTGTTATGAGCTATGATGCCATGACATTCTACCAAGGGTGACAAAGTAAGACTCTATCTCAAGAAGAAAAAAAAAGCATAAGAAAGGGATAGATAACTATAAAAAATATTTCTCTTGTCTCTTAATTCCAACAATGAGTTTCTTAAACTTAATTTAGATAAAATATTCCCCTTGACTTACAAGTGAATGCCTTTATTTTTCCTTAAAAAAGGATAGCAACAACACTGATTTTGGTTTGATTTCAAAGTATTTTTATTTTTTTATTTTAGGTTATTATGACGGTAAAAACAAGGTCACAATTTTTTAATTTGTTAAGTACTGTTCCTCTTTTAGTTGGGTGCCATATACCCCTAACTTCTGCCCTTTAAGTGAGAGTGCATCAATCACTCCTCCCCTTCTCCATTCCTCCTCCTCTCAACTTGAATAGAATTAAGTTGTCTCCTATGTTGACATGTGTCAAATCATCTACTGGCTTCATAACAAAATTGAGTACACTGGATACTTGCATTACCATTCTTGTGATACTTCACTAAGAAAAATGTGTTTCAAGTCCATTCAGATAACCATCTGAAAAAAATGCAAATCATCATCTTTTCTTACAGCTAAATAGTACTCCATGGTATACATATACCACAGCTTGTTAATCCATTCTTGAGTTAATGGGCATTTAGGCTGCAATAAACATTCCACTATAAATCTCTTTATGATAAAATTATTTTTTTCCTTCTGGGCATATTCCTAATAGTGGGATTGCAGGGTCAAATGGGAGGTCTAATTTGAGTTCCTTGAGGATTCTCCATACTTCTTTCCAAAGAGGCTGTATTAGTTTGCAGTACCACCAACAATGTAAAAATTTCCTTCTCTTCCCACACCCATGCCAGCATCTGCAACTCTGGGACTTTGTGGTGGGTGCTATTCTGACTGGGGTTAAGTGATATCTCAGGTGGTTTTGACTTGCATTTCCCTGACGATTAGGGATGATGAGCATTTTTTCATATGTTTGTTAGCCATTTATCTATTTTCCTCAGAGAATGTTCTGTTCAAATCTTTTGCTCAATGATAGATGGGATTTTTGCTCTTTTTTGTTGATTAATTTGAGTTCTCTATGTATCCTAGTTATCAAGCCTTTGCCAGATTCATAACATAGAAATATCTTTTCTCATTCTGAAGGTTACCTATTTGCTTTAATTGGTGTGTCCTTAGCTGTGCAAAAGCTTTCCAGTTTAATTAAGTCTCATTTGTTTATTTTTGTTGATGCTGGGATTGCCACTGCTGTCTTCAGAAAATCTTTTCCCAGGCTGACATCCTCAAGAGTTTTCCCCACATTTTCTTCTAGGATTTTTATTGTTTCATGTCTTACATTTAAATCTTTTATACATCTTGAGTCAATTTTTATAAGTGGTGAAAGGTGCAGGTCCAATTCCAGTCTTTTACATGTGTTTATCTGGTTCTCCCAGCACCATTTATTGAATAAGGGCTCTTTTCCCCAGTATATGCTTTTGTTTGGTTTATCAAAGATCGGATGGCTATAAAAGACTGTTTATATCTCTTGGTTTCCTATTTGGTACCATATATCTATGTCTGTATTTTTGTGCCAATATCATGCTGTTTTGATCATTGTGGATGTATAATATAACCTAAAGTCTGATAGAGTGATGCCTCAGTATTTTTATTAATAAAAATTGCCTGGCTATGTGTTTTTTTTTCTGGTTCCATATAAAACGAAGAACTATTTTTTTGCAGTTCTTCAAAGTATGATACTGGTATTTTAATAGGGACTGTATTGAATGATTTCTTTGGGTACTATAGACATGTTTTTCCATTGTTGATGGCTTCTGCTATTTCTTTCTTAAGGTTTCAGCAATCTCTCTTCTTCACCTGTTTTATTAGGTGAAGAACCTCTACCTAAAAAAATTATACCTCATTATCAAGTAGGGTTCATCCCAGAAACCCCAGAATGGTTTAACATATGTAAATCCATAAATTTAACTCACCATATTAATAGAAGCAAAAACAAAGCCCATATGATCCCCTTAATAGATGCAGAAAAAGCAGAAATAGCAGAGGCCATCAACAAATGAAACCACCTATTCCTAGGTGTTTCATTTTCTTTGAAGCTGCTTTGAAGGGAATTGAATCTTTGATTAGCTTTTTGACTTAGGTGTTATTGGCATATACAAAAGCTACTGATTTGTGGGTGTTGATTTTGTACCCTGAGACATTACTCTGTTTCTTGATCACTTCCAGGAGTCTTGTGGTTGAATCTCTGGGGTTCTCTCAGTATAAAATCACATCAGCTGCAAAGAGAGAGTTCTATCTCCTCTGCCCCCATTTGGATTTCCTTTATATCCTTCTTGTGCCTGATTACATTGGCTAGAACTTCCAGCACTATGTTGAATAGTAGTGATGATTGAGGTTCCTGGTTCCTATTAGCTGTGGGTTTATTGTAGATGGTTTTAATCAGTTTAAGGAATGTGCATCTATGCCTGTTTTCTTAAGGCCTGTTTTCTTGTTAGAAAAGGATGCTGAATTTTATTGAATGCTTTTTCTTCATCTGTTAGGGGATCATGTGGGCTTTGTTTTTGCTTCTCTTAATATGGTGAGTTAAACTTATGGATTTGCATATGTTTAACCAGTCTTGCATTTCTGGGATGAACCCTACTTGATAATGATGTATAATTTTTTAATATGTAGTTGTAATCCATTTGGTTAAGATTTTATTGAACATTTTGACATCAATATTCATCAGTGAAATTTGCCAGTAGTTCTCCTATTGAGTTGAGTAGTCTTTTCCTAGTTTGGGTATCCAGGTGATGTTTGCACCATAGGATGTCTTAAGGAAGGTTCCTTCCTTCTCAATGTTTTGGAATAGGTTCTGCAGCATAGGTACAAGCTCATCTTTCAAGGTTTAATATAATTCTGGTGTGAAACTTTCTAGTCCAGAGCTTTTTTGGGTTGTTCTTGTCGGAAGCTTTTTTATTGTTTTTGCAATCTCAATGCTTGATATTAGTCTGTTGAAGGATTCTATTTCTTCCTTATTAAGCCTAGGGCTAGGGTGTTTCTCAACCTTCCTAAAGCCATGATGTATTTTCATTGTTACAAAGGGGTTGTGAACTACAGGTTGAGAACCTCTGGTCTAGAGAGATGGTGTGATTCCAGGTATTGGTTCATTTCCTCCACATTGTCAAATTTCTGGACATAGAGTTTCTTGTAATAGTCAGAAATAATCTCTTATATTTCAGTAGTATCAGTAGTATCTGTTGTTATTTCCCTTTTTTTGTCTCTGATTGAAGTTATTAGAAATTTTACTTTTCAGTTTCTAGTTAATCTGGCCAATAGTTTATCAATTTTATTTATCTTTTTGAAGAACCAACTTTTTGTTTAATTGATTTTCTGAATTATTCTTATTTTCAATTTTATTTTTGATTTAATTTTGGTTATTTCCTTTCTTCTGCTAGCTTTGGGATTGGATTGTTCTTCCTTTTCCATTTCCTTAAGATGATTCAATAGGTTGTTGATGTGGTCTTTTGTTTTGTTTTGTTTTTTGATGTTGGGGTTTAATGAAATAAATTTCCCTCCTTAAAACTGCCTTTACAGTATCACACAGATTTGGGTAGCTTGTAGTTTGATTCTTGTTATGTTTAAGGATTTTAATAATTTCCTTCTTTATCTCTTCCTTAACACAGCTGTCATTCAGCATAAGATTGTTTAATCTCCATGCCTGTGTGTGTGGATGACCATTTTTGTTGGTGTTGAGTTCCACCTTTATTGTCTTGTGGTGTAACAAGATACAAGGTATAATTTCAATTTTTTCAATTTTGTTGGGGTTTGATTTGTATTGTAGGATATCATCTATTTTTGAATATGTTCCATGGGCTGATGAAAACAGCATATATTGCCTAGCTTTTAGATGGTGTGTTTTGTAGATGTCTATTAAGACCATTTGTTCAAGGCTCACATTTTAGTCCCTTGTATCTCTATTTATTTTCTGTTTAGATGATCTGTACAGTTCAACCAGAGGGATATTAAAGTTCCCAGCTATTATGGTGTTATAGAATATCATATTGGTCAAATCAATCAATGTCTGTTTTATAAATCTGGGAGCATTTAAGTTGGGTGCATGAATATTTAGAATTGAAATGTCCTCTTGATGTATTTTTTCCTTGAACAGTATGTAGTAACATCTTTGTTTTTCATAACTTTCATTACTTTAAATCCACCTGTGACTAAAAAGAAGATTGTGACCCCTCCTTTCTTCTGATTTCCATTTTCCTGGACTATTGTTTTCCATGCCTTTACCCTGAGTCTCGATTTGTTTTTCAAGGTTAGGGGTGTTTGTTGAATGGCTTGTGCTTGCTTTTTTATCAATTGGCCAGTTTATGCCTCTTTGGAGGGGAATTCAAGCCATTAACATTTATTGAGAGAATTGAGTGTGGTGAAGTTCTATTCATCTTATTTTGTGAAAGTCCATTGTTAAGCATTATCCTTTCCACCATTGTACAAGCTAGGATTTGTCCTTTAGTTTGTGGCATTAACTTTTCTCATGGTCCATTGTGATGTTCAGTGTGGAGAATAGGTCTGAATACTTCTTATAGAGCTGGTCTTGTTGTGGCAAATTTCCTCAATGCTTTTATATCAATAATAGATTTTATTTCCCCATTGATTTTGAAGTTTACTTTAGCAGAATGCAGTATACTGGTCTGAAATTGTTTTGTTTAAGAAATTTAAAGGTAGTTGACTATTCTCTTTTGGCTTGGAAAGTTTCACCTGAAAAGTCTGCTCTCACCCTGGTAGATCTGCCCCTGGAAATTAATTGGCAATTAATCCTGGCTGCTTGCAAAATTTTATCTTTAGTCTTGACTTTGAGGAGGTTCATTACAATGTGTCTTGGAGATGCTCTATTTGTGTTGCAATAACTTGGAGTTCAATAACCCCTGAGAAGGTATGTTTTGGAGCCTTCAGTGATAATTGGGAAGTTTTCATTTGTGATATCCTACAGTAGGGCTTTGATTCCTTAGGGACACTCTTCTTTTCCTTTAGGAATACCTGTAATTCATGTTTGACTGCTCCATGAAATCCATAATTCTTTGAATGAATGTCTGCTTTCTCTCTCTTCTTTTCTGCCTCTTTAACTGCCTGTGTTAGCTCAAGAGTTTTATACTCTAGCTCTACAATTCTTTCTTTCCCATGATCTAATCTGTTATTACTACTTTCTACTGAATCTTTAAGTTCTATGATTGACTCCTTTAAGTCCTTAAGGTCTGCCATACCCTTTCTCTATACTTCATAGCTTCTGTCTAATTTTTGGTTCTGTTTTTCCACTTTCTCATCAATTCCATTTATTGCTTTTGCCATCAGTATTTTAAATTACCTTTCATTCATTTTCATTAATACTTTATAGAGGGACTCCTTTGTAGTAGCTACCTCATTATCTCTTGGGGGAATTGCTATATTCTCTTTTTTCATGTTGTCAGAATTTTTCTGTTGGTTCTTCCTAATGTGTATTTTCTACTTATTCACTTCCTTCTCCAACTTTTTCTTTCTCATTATTTCCTTCACTTTAAATTTCTTTGTCTCAGAAGTTGGGTGTTGAAGTGGCCTTTTGGTATAAGGCCAAAAGGAATGTAAAGATAAAGAGCAAGAAGGGAGAAAGAAAAGAAAAAGATAAAGAGGTTGAAAAGAAAAAGAAAGGATGATGGAAGGAAGAAATTAAAGAAAAGGAGAGAAAACAATAGGGAGAGAAAGAGAAGAGAAATGGTGATTTTTGGAGGTGTGCTTTAACAATAGCTACAGCTCTAGAACTTTGGGTGTCTGGGCTGTTTTAGTTCCTCAAAGTCAGGAGCCTCATACCAGTCTGGGCAAAGCAAAATAGATTTAAAAAGTATGATTGTATAAGATAAAGAAAAAAGGGGATATCTTAGCTGTTATATCATAAATTTATGTGGGAAAGATGAGAAAAGTAGAAAAATCTCTACCAAAAGAGAGAAAAGGAGAGAAATAAAAAGGAAAGAATGACTAAAAGGGCTGTGAAACTAACAAAAATGAAGGAAACCATGGTACTAAAAAAGTAAAAATAAAATAAAAATACAACCAAACAAAAAACAACATCAAGGACAACATCAACAAAAGAGGTAAATAGAATAGAAAAAAACTAAGGAAAAAATTGAAGAAAGAAGGAAAAATGTAAAGCTATATATAGTTTGTGTGTGTGTGTGTGTGTGTGTGTGTGTGTGTGTGTGTGTGTGTATACAGGGTATCCATGAAGTTTGTGTGTAATTTAAAATTTATTGTCTGGATACCAGGTAGTGCTGTACTCTTGGGAGATGAAGAGCACATGCTGGATTTACTTACTGTATGTGGTGGGGATCAAAAGCTACTCTTTAGTTGGAAAGGAGACTAGATTGTATCTTCCTGACTTCTTTGCCCTCAATCCAGGCCTGTTCACTTCGTCCATATTCAGTACCTACATAAGTGGGGTGCCAATGCTCTCACCACACTTCCTAGGAGGTTTGTCAGACAGTATCCCCTGACAAGACAGTGACACTCCCAGGAGGTCCCAAGTAGCTCAGCTCACCCCAAGGATGGCTGGTTGAACTCACAAGGTGAACTAGAGCTAGCCATGCACTAGGACCACATGGACTGTTTCTCCTGCACCTATAGACTTTCCACAATAGTGGTGCCCTGCTGGCCACCAAGCCAATGGGGGAACCACCTTTCCCAGCATTCAAGCACAGTATCTGGATACTATTCAAGTCTATTTACTGCTCTAGCAAGTAGCCCAGTCCAAAATCAAAATAATGCAGAACAACCCTTTCTCATCCACAGATCTATGTGGGAGAGACAGCCAACTGGCTGGCCTCTGCCGATACTAAGCACCTGTCTTCTGCATCACTTTTCCTCAGCTCTAGACATCCTTGTTGGCTGCTAAAGCTCTAGCTGCTTCACTGTGTCCCTAGAGTGATGTTTCTGGTTTCTGTGCAGACTCCCACAGCCAGAGGTGGAATAAAGCCACTTTCCCCTGTCACACCACAAGTGGCAGGCAAGAAGATGTGTCTAGTTCACTGTCTTGCTCTGCTCCTCCTGAACTCAAAGTATTAGACAAGTTAGGGAGTCTCGCTGATCTTAAGAGGTTTTTTTTGTTTGTTTTAATAAGCAAAGTAGAGTCCTTATCCTTATCTGGCATAGTTTTTAAATGACTAAGCTTAAGATTAGTGACTACTACAATGCTTGGCACACACAAGAACTCCATTTCATTGTTTATATGAGGTATGCTTATTTCTTCCCGTGGTTAAGGATTAGTTACAATGATAAATTTAAGTTCAGGTTCTCAATAATTATTACTAAATAATAAATAAAAGTGATTCAGATTTAATATCATGCCTGATAGCCTATATCTTCAGAAGCAGTAAAAATTTGGTAAAAGCAAAATTTCTTTGTCATATAGCATAATTTTAGAATTATAACTAAAAATTTTTATTCTTAGTATATTTTTGTTACTACAACGTTGTATTTCTAAAGTTATTTTTCTTAAATTTCATAATTAATGTGTCTTATCAAGTAGCATCTCAGACCAATAGAAATTAATACCTAATTTAGTTTTAGTTACATGTTATTCTAAGGGTAAATACAATGAATAATTTATGAATATTATAACATATTTTTTCAACTGAGATGAACAACTTTTATGTATGCAATTTGATGAGTTTGGACATATGTATACACTTGTGAAGCATCCTTTTAATTAGGTTAATAGACATAGTCATCACAACTTAAGGTGTCCCCATGGCTTTTTCATTAATTTGTAATAAGGATATATAAGAAGATCTATCTTCTTAAGTAAGTTTTGGGTGTATGATACAGTATTGGAAGTATAATACAATATTTTCAGTATTGGAATTACAATACAATATTTAACCTAGAGAAGTTGTTCAATGGCTATAATAAGAATTGTATACCCATTAAAAACCAGTTCTGCATTTCCCCATTCTTCCCTCATCCTCTGGCAACTAACAATCTATTTTCTATTTCTCTGAGAAAACCTTAAATTTAGGATCTGAAGCTGTACAATTTCTTGCATAAAACATAAAGGAAAGGTTCTTGACATGGATTTTGAAAATGATTTCTTGGATACAACACCAAAAGCACAAGTAACAAAAGCAAAAATGAACAAATGGAACCACATCAAACTAAAAACTTCTGCACAGCAATGGAAACAATCAAAAAAGGAAAAGTGCAACCCGTGGAATGGGAAAAATATTTGAAAACTATATATCAAATAAGAGAAGAAATATCTAAAGTACAGTAGAACCTCTGTGAGTTGACTGTAAGTTACACCTCAGGGGCTGTAACAAACTGGTCAACATATGGAGTGGTCAACATAAGGAACTAAGCTTTCTGTACATTTTTGAGTACATGTGGTGCATGTCCAAACTATGACAATTAGGTCAACTTAAGAAGGAGGTCAATGTAGGGAGATGGTCAACTATGGAGGTTCTACTGTATATTATAAAACTTCTACAACGCAATAGCAAGTGAGCTAATAACTTGATTTTTAAAAAATAAGCCAAAAACTTGGATAGAACTTTCTCCAAAGAAGAAATGCCCAAAAGATATATGCAAAGATGGTAAACATCACTAATCATTAGTGAAATGTAAGTCAAAATTGCAATCAGATATTATTTCACTCTGTTGATGATGATTGATAAGCTCACCCAACTCAACCTTACCCAGCCTCACTATTCTAACACATCTGCTATGGTAGGAAATAAGTGCTCACCTGGAAGTTCAAGGGCCCCATCCACCATCTGGGGTGTTTATGTGCTTCTTCTGAGTGTCTAGAACTGGTCAAAGATCCCACGAAGAACATTGCATCTTTTTCCTTCAGGCAAGTGCCACCAACTGACAGAGAGGTGAGTTTGCCCAGCACTTTATACCATTTGCTAACTCAATCATACGGGGTAGGGGTAATTCTGACCCACAAGCAACACCTGCATTCATACTGTAAGAAGATCACAGGGCTAGGGAGAGAGAAAGGATTTCAAAGACCCCTCCCCCCATTCTCCTTAATCAAAGAGGTACAAGGACTTACAGGTACAAGAAGCTCAAAAAACACCTCAGTTATTCAATGTAAAGAAGCAATCACCACGATATATAATATTCAGATTGGTCAAAGTCTATACAATGGAGGAACGCTTGTGAGGCATCCTAGAGGAACCAGGAGGAGATTTTCTTTCTGACAAACCTCAACAGTACTATGTAATTAGCTCAAAGGCATAAATTTCACAAAAATATTTGATTGAGATCTTTCTACTTTAGCTGATTGTTTATATTCAGTTGCACTTACTAGAACAAGCAGTTTCCACAACAGAAGTCTGAGATTGATTACAAAAATACTTTGACATCTTGACTCCTTTTACTAAGGTTTCAAGAAACTATATCATTTTATTTTAAAGTATATAGTCATGAAATTCAAAATTTCTGTGGACACGAGTATTTTTTTCTGTGAAACTATGTGGCATGTTTGGAAAGACATGCCCTATCTCATCAGTCAACATTATTTTAGACAGAGTGTTTGCTTCTCCTGAGTGACACATTTGCCAATTATCCAGAGGAATTCAATTCTGTTCCAGCTGTTTCCAGTTCTTATTTATAGGCTTGACTATCTGAAAGACCATTTTTAAATATGTAGCTAGTAGTCTAAAAATGTCCTTCTCATCTTTATGAGATGAACAATTTTGATAAATAATGCCTCTTAAGCTTCAGAAGTAGTACAAACATGGGAATGACAAGAGCCTTAATTTAAAAATATAATATATAAATATCACAAATGTATATATATATCTTTGTGATCTCTATTTATATATATATATATATACACATACATATATATATTTGTAATCAATATACCTTTAAAACATAAACACACACATGAAAATAGTAGTGATGGAAACAGTTTATGGCCCTAAAAGTTTATACTGTTTTGGCAAAACTCATATCTGATGGTAACAACTATTTTCACTCAGAACAGATATTTCATCTTAGATTGTTAAACAACAATCATCGGTCTGAATAGTGAGGTAAAAAGAAGTAGTATAGTCACTTCTTAAATGTTTATACTAAAGCCACTACAAAATGCCAAGTCAACGAATTGAAAAGGTAGGAAGAATTAAATGGGATGCCCATTATACACACAACAATTATACAGACTTATTGGATCTATTTTCATAGATTTGACTACACTAATTTCAGATTTGAGGTTTATCTTTCAGCCTGTGTCCATACACAAATGACAATGTGGTTCTGAGAACATTGCTGTCTGCAACAGCCAAATAATAAATCTGTATTCAGAGATGGAGCTAATTAATCATTTTGATCACTTTTTTATATATCAGCACTAGACTGGTGATTTAGCTCAACATAATATTTCAGTATCCTCAGAATGTCTCTATATTGTTAGTATAGAAATAGTTTTGATATTTTAATGGTTATAGAATATTATAGTATATTATTTCAATAGGCTAATTGTGACAAAGTATTTTTTTTAACAATTTTTCCAAAACTTGCATATTATTTTTGTAAGGCTATGCCATGTGCTACTTGAAACACAATGCAAATTTAACTTTAGTTAATTGACACAAAACAAAAATAGGTAGAAAGATTGATTTTATTTTTTGGTCCAATTTTGCAAATGAGAAAAAGAGACACAGAGAAGTAAGTAATTTTTTCAAAATGGTACTTTTTCTATTTTTTATTTTTTTGAGACAAGGTCTCACTATGTTGCCCTCATTACAGTGCATGGCGTCACAGCTCACAGTAACCTCAAACTCTTGGGCATAAGCAATTCTCTTTCCTCAGTCTTTCAAGTAGCTGGGACTACAGGAGCCTGCCACAAGCCCAGCTATTTTTGTTGTTGTTGTTGTCACTGTTGTTTGGCAGGCCTGGTATATGTGGCTGGTGCCTTAGCCTCTGAGCTACAGGTGCCAAGCCCAAAGTTACACTTTGGTTTACTGCTAAAACCATGATTCAAACATAGAAAATTTGCCTCCAAATTTTTTCCAGAATAGTTTTCATTATGAATCATTAGTAAAGATATCCATTTATTCTTGGATTTTTGCATTTGAGCAGAAGAGACATTTATTATTTGTCTATTATATTTCTAAAACTTTAAAAGTAATCTGTCTAGGAGACACATCAACAAGATGGCCAACTACAATTGCCTGACACTTATTTTTCCCACAAAAACAGACCAAAATAATGAATAACAATATTTCAGTTGGGGCGATTGAGGATATACACCAGATAGCCCAAAATCAAAAAGAAAATCATTCATGGAGCCTAGGACCCCAGAATGGTAGGTACCATAGAGAGGGGGGTGAAGCACCTTGTCTCTGTCAGTCTCCTGTGGTAGTATAAGCTTAGAGTCAGTGCCATCCTCTTCTTATAGGAAATAGTAAGCTAAAGATCCCCAGAAGTCTCCATGGCTGCCAAAAATACCTTACTACAGAAGAACCCCTGGTTCTTTCATGACAAAAATCAAGTTTGAAGAATTTCCAGGATTTTATACAAATCCATGACCTCAGCATGGGACCCTTTTTCACAATCCTCCCCCACCTCTATGACCTAAGTTGCAATAGCCCAGCACCATCTTAAAACTAGATCCACTGCTAAAGTATATCCAATCTGGAGGCAGTAACTACTGAATTTCTCTATCACTGAGATCTTTCTTCATTACACAATGATAACATGGATCCCTGCAGTATTACAACCTCAGGCCTATCCCTGATATAATAACCAAGACTTTGATGTCTGACTCTATGTGGCATCCCACCCCACTTCACATGTAAATTGAACACATTAAAAGGGACAGAATACTTCCATGGATTAAAAAAAAATGAGAATAGGGGTGGAACAAGATGGCAGACCAGATGTATCGTACAGCTGAGTCATTCTCCCAGAGAGACTGGGGAAAAAGTAAAAACCCAGCCATACCTGGTGTGGGGACCTTACCCAGAATCTTAGCTCAAGGAGCAGAGCAAGGAGGTAGTGAGCTAGATACAGCATATGATCCAGAGCAGTGGAAATCTGATAAATTAGGCAAGTGATTGCAATCCACTGGGATTGGTGGGCCCCCTCACAGAAGTATGAGATGGGAGGAAGCTTTTTTTTGGTTGTTGGGGAAAGCTGCACGTTGAGTGGAAAGCTTGGAAGAGTGGGCGGACTTAAACAGCATACAGCAACTAGACTTGAATACAGGTTGGAATAGATTTTCCATAGGTTTGGTGGTTGGCAAGAAAGCCATACTGAGAAGGTCTCTGCAGTCAGGGGGCTGCCATTGTGGGAAGGTTGTGAGAAAGTCTTAGCAGGGACCTAAGCATGGCTATCTTAATTCTTCCCATCTAGATTAGATATCTGTTCTTTGGACAGGCTGAGGTACTCCTGCACCCCACATGAACTGGAGTTAGTGGTCACTGTGAGACCTGCTGCTGAAGGATTCTTGTGAGCTTTAAGATCTCAACATGGCAGGGTATGAATGCTGAGGAAATAATCAGGTGATCACTTAAGCCACTTAAGTTAGGAACAAGGATTATATAGGATACTGGCTGTGTTTTTTGTCTCATTTAAAAAAACCCCAAACACAGTACCTCCTGGTGTCCGGGTGATATATTGCAATATACTTAGCTCAGGCTGAGGCCACTTTAAGATCTAAGCTCTGAAACAAGGTAATTTGAATCAAAGGAGGAAGGGAGAAGGAAGAATGAGGACAAGGAGGCAAACAGGAAGAAAGAACACACAAGGAGGAAACAACAGAAAAATTCAGGCAACATGAAACACCAAAACAGAGCAACTCCCTGCAAGAGACCATGAGACAGCTACTAGAGAAGACTCCACCACTAAAGTATTAATAGATTTGACAAAAAGAAAATTTAAATTATGGATGTGGGGTTAGAAATCCCCACATGTATGTCTCATGTACATCTCATTCAAGTGAGCCACTAATGGGTTAAATTGGCTTTTACCTTCACAGAAAAAGCAACAGGTTTGGGCTACCCTGAGGCAAACACAAAGACTGTTTTCTGGTCATCTGGAGACAGATAATTTGAAGTTTTTGCAGCCATTGGTTCCAAGGAATTAGAAGCTAAAAAGCTTCTTGCCTGGAGACATGGTCCAGAGGTTGACAAAATGTTTTACATATTGAACCCTGAGTCATCTCAACTTAAACAGAGCTTCTCCAGGACACATTGTTATGATACTGTCCAAAATCAAGATGAAAGAAAAAACTCTGTAAGCAGCCAGGAGTAAGTGGCAACTGACCCATAGAAGCAGAGCCATTAGGAAGAGAGCAGACTTTTCAACAGAAACTTTCCAAGCCAGAAGAGCATGGTCATCCACCTTCAAAATGTAAAACATTTTGTCAAAAGCCTAAAGATCTCAGCACTGTGGAGAAACAAAGTCATAAACCCATTTAAGGTTAACTTGGTGAGC
>CAUYRH010026242.1:0-50155 GCA_963574655.1 Perodicticus potto
GAGGCAGGAGACTTGCTTGAGCCCAGGAACTGGAGCTTGCTGTGAGCTGTGATGCCACAGCACTCTATCAAGGGTGACAGCTTGAGGCTCTGTCTCAAAAAAAATAAAAATAAAAAAAATTACTTTGATCCTTTCATTTCCATGCAAACCTGAGAATCCAGCTTACGTATCTACAAAAGGACCCAATGGAATTTTGATTAATATTGCATTGAATCTATGGATCAATTTGGACCCTAATGTTTGGTCTTCCTATCCATGAGCATAGTATACTATACTATTTATTTTATTTTTCTTTAATTTTTCTAAGGCATACTTTATACTTTTTAATGTACAGCTCCTGAGCATCTATTGTTAGATTTATTGTTAGATATTTTATGGTTCATGGCAACACTATAAATGAGATTTAAAAAAATTTTACTTTCATCATTCACTGCTAATTTATAAAAATAACATTGATTTTCGGTATGTTAACCACTTATCTTGTAAGCTACATCCATTTATTAGTTCTAAAATTCCTCAGATTTTATGACATAAAATATCATCTGTAAACAGGGATACTTTTGCTTTTACCTTTCTAATAATGACATCTTTTGTTTCCTTTCTGGGTGGACTTAATAGCAATATTTAGGTCCATTGATGATTTTTGGATTTAGTTAGTGTAATCAAGAATGAGGTAGGCTCTCACTGGCCTTTTCAAATCCCTTCATCTGCTGATTTTTAATATACCACCAAATAGTTTAAAACATTGATTAAAAATGAATCTTCCATACATAGAAATGTAAGAAAATGGATAGGTCTATGTGACGTTGGACAAATAGTTTTGTTCTGCCAAGAATAGAATAATGGGATGTGTAGTGTGTATTATATCAATGCCTGTCATTTGCTTGCTATTTCATGAATTTGAAAGTATGTTTGTATCTCACACATAAATAAATAAAAAGCAGCAAAAAAAAAATTCCCCCAAAGTAATCAGCTTATTGTTTTAAAAATCCATCTTTTTATGGCAGTGTAGACTATTCACAACAAGTAATGGGAAAGAACCACTGAGTGATAATTTTTGGTATAATGAGAAAGATCCTAAGGTCTAATTTAAGTCTGGAAAATTTGTCCAAAACTAAAAAACTGTGGCTCTGAGTTTCAGCACTGGTAAAATAAACAAGCAGTCACAGTAGGCATATTTAGCATTCTTAGAGTTAGCGTTCCAGTGTTTGCTCATATTTGTAAGAACAGAAAGTCACCATTGCTTTTGGGCACTTGCCAAAAACCTTTGCAATTAAAAATGTCCACTCTGATATGCACGAGTAATGGTCATCAGGAAACAAAGAGGAAGCTCAGTAGCAGTGAAAAAAGGGAATCAGAGTTAGGACTCTGAAATTTCCCTTAGCCAATAAGCAAAACCTGGTAATAATTGCAAAAACAATCTGTGGTAGTATCTGCTGTTATAGAAAAGTGTACATGTGTTTGTCTGTCTACCATTCGTATTTAGTTCATTCCTTATCTTAATGTAACTTTTTGGTAATTAATTACTTTTGTTGGCTTCTATTATACATTCCCTGAGTAACAGTACTAGCTTCTAACATCTGATCTTGGCATTGTTGTTTAATGCTTGCTGCCAAGATCAATAGTTAAGAAAGGGTACCTGTTAAGTGCTCTGCCTGCCTCATTTCCCCATACATTATTATGTTTTCACACTACATTTATTTGAGTCACACTTTTGGAATTTGGGGCTACAAAACTTAGACTATCTCTATAAACATCAGCGTAATAGTAGTTAGTGTTTTTGGAACTGCCATATGCAAAGCAATATGCTAAACACTTTGCATGTTACTCTGAAAATACAAGTGCCCATCTTCCAGGGCTGCTATGAGGATTAAAATAGATGTATGTAAAGCACCCGAAATCCAACTCCTACAAAATGAATATTAAGCAAGTATTAAATATTAATTAGTGAGCTTGTGCATGGTGGCTCATGCCTGTAATCCCAGCACCCTAGGAGGCAGGCTTTTCTTGAGCTCATGGGTTCAAGACCAGCTTGAGCAAGAGCAAGACATCATCTCTACTAAAAATAGAGAAACTAGCTGGGAATGGTGGCAGGCACCTGTAGTCCCAGCTACTCGGGAGGCTGAGACAGGAGGGTCATTTGAGCCCAAGAGTTTGAGGTTGCTGTGAGGTATGATAATGTCAGGGCATTGATATTAATGTCAGGGCAGTGATATTAATCTATAACTACTACTTTGGTTTACTTTAACAAGTTGCATTGATGGGTGTTGTAATTGGTGATCATTTCATCACAATTAAATGCAATGCTATGATACTTATCTTTACATATATAACTTTGCATGTTTGTAATTGTTTCTGAAGGTTTAATTCTGAGGAGTGGAATTACTGTTGAGACACTTAACTGAAAATAGTAGGAAACACTCTGGACTGTTTTAGGGCTGAGTGAAGGGCCTTTGTGACAGTCAGGAAGGGGAGTGGAGCTGCACAGACCCAGAGCTGGGAATGACAAGCCGTCAGGACCTCCTCTCTGCCTCCGGTTTCTTCTCTGTGTGTCCGTGGCCTTCTTTTCTTTCTTCTCTTGGCAGGTAAGCTTCTCTTGTTTTTCTTGTTCCACATGAGAGGACTGCCTTGTGGCAATCCCAGAATTTGTGTAT
Source organism: Perodicticus potto (assembly GCA_963574655.1). Classification (NCBI taxonomy): domain Eukaryota; kingdom Metazoa; phylum Chordata; class Mammalia; order Primates; family Lorisidae; genus Perodicticus; species Perodicticus potto. The sequence continues at coordinate 2,655 of CAUYRH010026242.1, forward strand.
CATTGTCCTGCCACCCAGGGAGAGGCTGCATGTCTCTCTCAGCGCCTGCTCCTAACCGTGGAGCTATGGCCGTGGAGAAAGACCCTGTTGCCAGGAGCTTCACTTGGGAGTGAGCAGAGGGCCTGGCAGGCAAGCTAGTATATTTGTTCATTGAGTTTTGAGAGAAGAAATTAGTCCAGCCTGTTAAGAGTTTACGTGTCTTTTTGTTAGGCCAGGACATAATTCTCACACTGGTAAAGGCCCTCTCGGGGAACGTCTGGACGCCTGTCCACATGAGCTTACACCTGGGAGGGTAAATCAGGCTAGTCTGGAATTATTATTAGGAAGCTCCCTTGCCCATAGTTATGTATACAAACTTATCACTATTACATCCTCTTTATCAGTAATAAAGGTAATATTTTGGTTATCTTGTCCCATCTGCTTTTTATTGGTCTTTTGTTTTTTTATTATTATTTTTAGAGCTTGGGTAGGAAAAAAAGTTTCCATGTTCTGGCCCCTTGAACCCTCTCTATTATTTATGTAGATGGGTGCTGGGTGCAAGCAGCTTTAAGAAAGGGGGGCCTCTAGGAATCAGAGAAGTCATCACCACAGAGGCAATATGAGAGTTCTTAGTGAAGAGGCAGGAGTGGCTGGCGGCAGGAGGGAGGCACTGTCCCCGGCATCCACAGAGAGAGCGCTGTTTCTACAGGACAGCGTGTTGACTGGGCGCAGGTGGTGCAGGTGTCCAGAGCTGGCAGTGGATAGAGAGATGGGCAGAGCCCTCAGGCCAGAGCCCTCAAGGCCAGAGCCCTCAATTCCAAGGGCTCTGCCATGTTAAGGAATTGAGTTCTCTAGGCAGTGGGGGCCTGACTAAAGCATTGTGACCTCCAGCATAGAGAAAATTTGGAGGCCAAAATACGATGTGAGCAGCAGTAAGAAACTGAGTTGGTGGGTGTGAGGCTTGGAGGCTGGTGTGCCCCAGTCCATGAGTCTGGGGGTGGGGGTGGAAGCTCAGAGGCTGGTGTACTCTAGTCCATGAGGCTGGTGTACCCCAGTCCAAGAGCCTGGGAGTTGGGGTGGGGGTCAGAGGCTGGTGTGCCTTAGTCCACGAGCCTGGGGGTGAGGGTGGGGGCAAACAACAAGGAAAGGGGAGAGCAAAGGATGGGACTTGGGGGTCTTATAGAGTAGACCCTGCAAGGTGCAGCCAGGGAATGTGGGAGACAGAGGTGGGGCCGGGCTAGCTCCTAGATTTCAGAGTGGGGCAGTCTGGGGGGATGGAGAGGAGGAGGCGTCTCTGATCAGCTCGTCTGTCTCTGCTCGAAGATTTGGATCGTGATAATTCAGCCACATCAGAGTTACCTCCTGGAAAAGAGGGGCTATGCATTTCATTTGTGTGTCCAGAGGGCCTTCCATATTGCGTGATATATAGTGGCCTCAAAATCCTTCTATAATTTTTCATATATTCTGAAAAACACATATGTTGTTTACTATGTGCCAGACACTATTCTAAGTACTTTATAAATACTATTTCTCATACCCTTAGTAACATCCCTACGGGATAAATATTAACGTCCTCTCTTTCCAAATAAGAGAGTTTGCTTGCTGGGATTGGGTGATGCGGTCAGGCGAGGCTCAGGGCTTCAGAGGTGTTGCCCTCAACCCTGTGCCACACCGAACACTGCAAGCCTCCTGAGCCTGCTACGGTAAAGCCTCCGGAGTGACTCCTGTCTACTTCTAATCTACATCTTTGAAACTCAACTCCCTGGTCCTCTCCAGCACCTTCCTGAGCCTGAGCTGGCCGCACAGCCCTCCTGGTGCTTCAGTCCACTCCACAGCCCTGCCCTCTGGCTGCTGCCCGCCTCTTTCTCTGTGCAGTGTGTTGACTCCAGTAGATAGTCCAGCATGTGTCTGTGGTCAGAGCACCTCTCAGCCACTCACTCTGGCTAAAATCAAAAAGAGTGGGCCCAAGGAGGTGGACACCCTCATGGCCAGGCAGAGGGGACGTGCAGGTAAGCGAGGGCTCCTCAGTGGCCTTGCCTTCCAACGGCGCCAAGTGTGGGGTCGGGTGCAGGCTTCCTGTCCAGGGCAGGCCCCGAGCATCTGTTTTTCATCTGACCCTCCATTTATGGTTTCCTTCCTCTTCCTCCCTCTTACTCGTGGGGTTGGCTGCAGCCGGAAAGCCCAGGTGGAAGTGAAATTCTCGGTAAATCACCGAGAAGGCTCCAGGGCTTTAGGGCTCATTTTTCACTGGGAAGAGCCAAATCCAGCGGAGGTTGGTGAGGGCTTGTGAAAAAAAGCCTGGCCTGGACAATCTCCATGTCCGTTTCTGCTCTGTGGGGAGGGAGGGCTGTGTGCTCAGGTGTTGGCCAAGACCCTTCCCTGCGCTTCTGGGCAGGACTCAGGCAGTCCAAGCCTCTGAGTGGCTGGGCCTGACTAACTTCCCACACCCTGTGCCTTGTCCTACTAAAGACTGGTCCGTTGTCCTTCCATGACAAAGCGTTTTGTCTGGAGAGGCGGGTCTGGCCCAAGGCTCTGGCTGGGTACATGCCGTCCACAGACCTCAAGGGAGAGTAAAGGGGCAGGGAGAGAAGGCCCAGCCACCTTGTCCTGGTTGGAGCTGAGCTGTGCAGAGGAGGCCCAGAGACCATAAACATTCAGTAATAGGAAATGCTGCCTTCTGGATGGCATCTGAGGCTCTGGTTGTAAAACTTCACTTCTCAGGCGGCACCTGTGGCTCAATGAGTAGGGCGCTGTCCCCATATACCGAGGGTGGCGGGCTCGAACCCAGCCCCAGCCAAACTGCAATAACCAAAAAAAAGAAAAAAAAATCACCCGGGCGTTGTGGCAGGCGCCTGTAGTCCCAGCTACTCGTGAGGCTGAGGCAAGAGAATCGCCTAAGCCCAGGAGTTGGAGGTTGCTGTGAGCTGTGACGCTACGGCACTCTACGGAGGGCAATAAAGTGAGACTCTGTCTCTACCCCCACACCCCTAAAAAACTCTTCTCTTTAACAGTCTTGCCTATTCAGTTGAAGCTGCTTTCTACTTAAGTAAGCTACTTTCCTTGTGGGCATTTGGTGAGAGCGGGTTGCACAGAAAGTCACAGATGAACCTGTTGCGACGATCAAGTTCCAGTTTGAACCCCTTGATAGACACTGCAGTTCTGTGAGGGTTGTTTAGCCCCCAGCTCTTCTTTCATCACCCTTTAAACTTCCAGTGATATTGTAGTAGGAAGACACAGATTTTGCTTTGAGATTCTCCAGGGTTGGTGGCCATCCACTCCATCATTGTCAGGGGAGGTTTTGGCTGGAATTTTAGGCCTTGGTAGTTCTTTCTGGAGGCCTAGGATGGGCCTTTGTGGTACAGTGCTTGGCTGTGGGTATGAGCCCTGGTTTTCTCTGCTTCTCAACCCATCAAAGTCCTAGAGTGACGGCACAACCAATTCTCCATCAAGGGCTCTTTCCTCAGTGCACTGGGTCAACTTAGCAGAATAAATTTGATACATGGAATAAAAAGGATTTTCTGAGCTACGTCCCTTGGAACACCCTGGGAAATGTAGTTTCCCTAACATTTAGAGAGTTTATGAGAATAATAAGTGAGATTATTTGACATTGAGACCCTTCCTGACAATCTTCACTGAAGATTCCCATTGTACAAGTGTGTTTTCTATCTGTTTTTTAGAATTTCAAGGAAGAATCTCCTCTTTCTACAACATTTGCTCCAAAACTGCAGTTTAACCCCAAGAATAAATATTTCAGTGCTACGATTGTGGGGGAGTCGTAAGCTCCTGGTGGAATTCATACTAACTGGTAAATGACTAATCTCAGAAGAAGTGGGAGACAGCTTGTCTGTCTCAACCGAACAGAACACACACCCCCCACTCCTACTATAGAGAAAGCTATAAGGTCCCAATAAAAAGATCTTCATTCAAATTTTAAGAACATCTGGGAATTCCCCACATCTTTGGCTCAGTCTTTGGGGAATAATTCATCATACCTAGCTCTGACTTTCCTCAGAATGAGTCTATGCCAGAGAACCCACAAGTCTAATAAAAATAGATGTTTTTTGGATGGTCTCAATCATAAATTTGACAAAAATGCACAAATATGTGGAATTTACCAGTGTTACCTAGTAAACCGACTAGTAATAGTAACAAAAATAACAACAGCATCAAACATTCGTAGGTAGAGTCCTTGCCATGTGCCAGGCACTGTGCTGGTCACTCCCTGTAAATTATATCATTTAATTGTCACGACGAAGCCGATGCCAAAAGGAATGGGCTTTTATTACACCCATTTTGGAAATGAGAAACTCAGGCAAGGCAGAGGAGCATTTAAAGAGCAGCGTGCCCAGATCACACAGCTGTGCTGAGCCTGCTTCTCCCACACTAGTCGGTTGGCTGCAGAGTATGTCCTGACCACTGTGTCCGCTGCTTCTTTGGAAGCAGGGTCCTGCGCTCAGCGCCCTGCAGCGCCACCTGACATGTCCTTGCTACTGGACCTAGTAAACACAGCTGATGTCTGGAGCACCCAGCAGGCCATGCCCCATCTTCCTCCATTCTCCCAGGAGCAACTTCTGGCAAGAGCTGTAGCTCTGATACTCACGTTCGTTTAATTTTAGTGGCTAGATGTGGGTGGGAATTGCAGAGGGCGAGCTTCGCTATTATTACCTACTGAAAGTGTGTAAAGGACTAGTAATGTACCTGGGAATGCTGGCATGTGACTTCCACTGAACCCTCCAGGGGCAGGGTGAGGAGAGGATCAGTGGTTCCACAACTCCACCTTCCCCCACTTGGCAATGTGTGAAAGACTGAGAAGGCGGAGCATGACAGGACACAGTGATCAAACGGCTCCAGGAGAAAACCGGCACGTGCGGGAGCCGTATAATTCCACAATACCCCAAGCCCCCAGTGAGGCAGTGGGTGGCCACCACGCACAGGGACCTGCTGTTCTCCTCCTTATCTGGACTATTTTTATTAACAAGTCCCATGCTTTGGAGAAGGAATCAACCCCTCCCCAAGCCTATACAAAGGCTTGAGACCTGTCATCTCCTGCCTTCCTTTGCCACCAGCATCCCACACTTGGATGGAGAAAGCCCTGTTGACCTTTGGAGGGAAGAGGAGGAAATGGTGGGCAGGTGGCAAGAACCTCTTTCTGCAGCTGTGACCTTTAGGCAAGCCCTGGTCTCGTGGGGCTGCCAGAGCTCTGAGTGGGGCCTCTGGAGTGGGTGTGATTAGCACGGATCCTCTGCCTCCTGACTCTGAATGCGGTTGAGGAGGGAGCTGAAGGGTAGGAAATCTGAGCCCCCCGCAGTGAGCTGGGGGAGCTATCAGCTGAGATGACACCCATCAGGCATGCCCCTTCTCAGAGGCGGAGGGTACGGAGCCTTCAAGGTCCTCCCATCCCTGGTGGAAACCCCACGTCACCTCACTCTCTGACAGTAGGGTGAGCTTATTTCTTTTCCCTGGAAAAAAAAGTGTGATCTGAAGGTGGGGCACATGGATAGTTCAAAGAGCCAAGTCTGATCTTGTTGCTGGAAGGCCTGGTTTCTAGTCCAGAAATTTGCCAAGCCCTGTTTACCAAGCAAAAATCACTGCTGGGGCAGTGCCTGGGGCTCAGTGGGTAGGGCGCAGGCCCCATATACCGAGGGTGGCGTATATAAAACCCGGCCCCGGCCAAATTGCAACAAAAAAATAGGCAGGCATTGTGACGGCGCCTGTAATCCCAGCTGCTCGGGAGGCTGAGGCAAGAGAATCGCCTAAGCCCAAGAGTTGGAGGTTGCTGTGAGCTGTGACACCACAGCACTCTATCAAGGGTGATAAAGTGAGACTCTGTCTTTAAACAAACAAAAAAAAACATAAAAATCACAATGTGGGCATTTTGTAAGCTAAGGAGTCAGGTGAGACGGTGAAGGCCAACCTGTCCCATAAATTTTAAGGAACTCTTCTCCTGCAAGAGGTGACTATTTCTATCAAAACAAGGTAGTATTAGGTTAATAACATATGTTAAGTATGTTATTAATAACATAAGCAGCTGATGTTTAATAGTTCATTAAATACTTTAATAACACTTCTGTATCTACATTATGTGTAACAGTAACAATGACCATGTCCTGCCTACAGTATGCCAGATGCTTTTCTAGAAACGCAATAAACAAGATCCTTGCTGTCCCGCAGACGACCTTCTCCTGGGAGAGACAGACAAAAGAACATTAGAGGAAAATAATGAAGAGGATTTCAGACATTCATGATGATTGTAAAGAAAATGACAGAAAATGGGATGAAGAGTTGCTGGGGTGGGACACCGTCGTATCAGATTGCAGGTTCCCTTTTGAGCAGGTGACTTTTGTGCTGAGACTTGGAGAAAGGAGGTGAAGAAGCCAGGCTTGGTGGGGGTGTTCTGGGGGCTCCTGTCCGAGAAGAGAACCTAAGTTGGGGGGCCCTGCAGCAGAAGCAGGCTTGGAGACACAAAGTCCTGGCCGGGGATGGTGGGACCTGGGCAGATGACTTCATGGAGTTGCCGGCGGGGGTGGTCTCGTGGGTCACTTTCAGGACTTAATTCCTAGTGGAAAACCACGGGAGAAGCCACATGATCCAATTTGTATTTTAACAAGCCCTTTTGGCAGGAGTGGAATTAGAGAAATCTGTTAGAGGGACAATGCCGGTGTTATCTCAGCTGACGGTCATAACCTACCAGGGAATGGCATGTCTTAACTGGGATTCTGAGGTGTTTTCGGGACCCTGGGTGGCTTTCGCAAAGCCATGCTGCCAAGCGGCAGTGGAACCCGTTTGGGCCAGGCAGCTGGGATTCTGGAGCCTGCCTTGGTAAGTAAGTAGGCAGTTCGTTTCTCCCGCCAACAGCTGACCTGGGCCAGGGCCAGTTCGGCGGGTAACTGTGCTCACCAGTGCCTGCAGGGAGCTGGGACAAGAAGTGGCGGAGTCCAGCGTGGGCGGCCAGGCTTGGCGGTGGCAGAAGAGAGGCAGCTGTTATTCCCATCACTGTCCCCATGGCCAGGCCCATTTTGCTGCACTCCAGCCTCCCACAGGTTTTCCCAGCTCTGACACAGGGTCACCGGTCCCACCACAGTGTCTCAGCAGTTGCCCTTGCGTTTGTAGCCAGAACACTCCACTGAGGTCTCAGAATGACTTCCCCTGGAGGGACTTGGTGCCCAGGGAGGGGACAGGGCTGGGGGGCTGCTCAGAAGGCAGGGACAGAGTGGGACTCATCCCGCAGCCAAGGTGTGACGCACACAACTCCCTTCTGTGGGCCCTGTCACATCAGTTCTTCTGTTTTGCTTTAGCAAATCCAGATGTTTTTCAAATAGTTCAAGCATATCTGGCCCGGACATAGGCTGCTCCTCATTTTTCATCCAATCTGACAAATATCCGTAATCACTTCCCTCTGTGAGTCCCAGGACACCTGAGGGCTGGAGGGGGTTAATGAGAACAAACTCTCCCCAGGGGGCTCCCTGGTTCTCCTGTGCTGCCCCCCAGCCGCTCCCAGCCAGCAGGATTTGTTGTCCAAAGGACCTCAAAGACATCCAAGCAGCCTTTTCTTAGAAACAGGAAACTGTCTTCAGCCAAGTACAAATGAAGTGTAGCCCCCACAAACCCGAGGATCGCTCCTCCAAACTCCACAGCCTGAAGGCAGACAGGGAGGGACTCACTTTCTCCTGAATGGGGCTGATGGCAGCTGTGGGCTCGGTGGGCTGGTCCTCATGGCAGTCAGGCCCGTGTGGCAGTGCTGGTAACGTTCACTGGAATACTTCCAGCCCAATTTTTTTCAATCCTAAAAATATACAGAGACAGTATTACTTGTTGGTTATTTTTTGTAATTTCATAACCTTTTCATTGCACAGACTGCCTATTATTTGCATAGAGGAGAATAAAGTGAAGATCGTATTTCCTTCTAAACACAGCAGGGGCCTCACGGGGAGCATGGTGCTCAGTGGGTACTCGATATGTTTTATTTGCTGAGCTGCTTTGGAAGTCCAGAAACTATCTTTTGGAAGCTGAATCTCTCTCTGCTCCTTGAGAATTGGGACCACATCTCCTGTTCACTACAGCGTCCTTGCTTGATGCCTGGAATTCACTTAGTCCCTACTGGGTAAACAGGTGTCAGTGGACAAATGAATGAATCAGTGACTCAATCAGTGAAATGAGTTCTTGCTGTCTCAAGATCATAACCAGCCAGTACTGAAGAGGGGGAGTGTTACTTGCCAGAGATTGGGTGAAGAGAATAGATGAGGGGGAGAGAGGTGGGTGGGGTGGTGGAAAACAGCTTTCTTCCAGAATGATAGGAGGAGTAAGGAGTGTTAGACTTGAAATCAGAAGAGCCCGTATTAGAGCCTGGCTCTGGGACTAGATAGCTGTGTGACTTTAGATAAAATGTTCGACCTTTCTGAGTCTCAGATTCTTCATCTCTCAAGCAAGACTTTTCATGCCTACAGATATCATTATAATAATGTTGGGATTAAATGGGACAGGGGTGGAAGAGAGCAGAGTGCCCAGCACACAGTGCCTCCGCACACCTGGTCAGGTGGCCTTGCAGCAGGCTGAGCCTGGGCTCTACCTTGTTTACATGTGCTGCGTCCTATCAACCAGTGCTCTCCTCACCTCTCGGTGCTCCTGCCTAGAGGCCACATAGCCAGGAGGACAGTCCTGCCCCAGCTGTGTGCCCAGCCTCGGCCTTGAGACTGAGGGAGCTCGTCCTAGGACCTGAGAGTGCATCCTCTTGTGTTTGGGAGGTGTGAGGTACCAACCACAGATGGGACTTTTTTTGTGTGCTTTTACCTAAAATTGGGCCCAGGTATGAGCACGAATGTTGCTCAGGGCCCACCCTGCCTTTGTGGGCAACAGGCTGAGAGGACAGCGGCACCTCGGCCGGCCCCCCTTCCCTCCTGCGGGTGCTGCCTTGCACCCCCTTACCCTGCCACCACCTCCACAGGGCACCGCAGTGACAGCTCCCCTGGAGGCGGCCCCGCCCTTGCTGTGGTCCTTGGGCTTTCCGACGATGCGCCCACCAGCTGAGGGAGTGGTTTCTGTGGTGAGCTCCGCCTCAGCTCATTTTCCATTAGGGTCACCAGGCAACCACCCAAAGTGACAACTCCTGACGCAAACTCTGCTTCACCCAGTGAGAAGCTTGTTATCCCATTACCAAGCCTGGGCGGGCTCCAGGGCGGGCCATGCCAATGGCGTTTTGCTTGACAGGGCGGGGGGGCGTGGCAGGGATTCCAGCCACTCTCTGGGCAGCGAGCACTATGGGGCAGGGTCTGGGCCCAGTGTGACAGTACATCGTGCTGGGTGGGGCGCTAGCAAGGTCTGAAGTTACACACTGATCCCATGTTAAGCTGTCACCTTTGTCCCAGGCCAACTGATGTCACCCAGGGAATAAACTACTGTGTTGCTTAAAAGTTTAATACCAGCTTCTTAGTTTTACATGGTGAGTTCAAAGCAGATTTGTTTCCATGTTTGAAGATTAGCCTCCATGTAGCTGTTTGAGGCAGGTATGGTAAAGTCATTGTCTTCCCATTTTAGAGATGGGAAAATTGAGGCTGGGAAGCAACTGACCAGCCAATGTGGTATCAGTGAGTAATTAACTGCTGGAGACCAACCTCAGGTCTTCCTCCCCCATCCAACCGTGGCGTTAATCTAGCTTTCTTCCTCAAAGACTCTGATCTCTCTTGAAGGGTCAGCTAATTGGTGCAGACACTTAGTTCTTTATTCATTTCAGATCTCTGAGGATTCCCACAGCATGGCAGGCTGTGGTGGAGCAGTGAGTGAAACATGCATCCCCGTCCGCCCTGTAGCACCTGAGTCCTGAGGGGAGATAGACAGTAAGTACACAAGATATTTCAGGTGGAGATAAGGACGCTGGGGAAAGTGCCTTGAGCTGGAGGTCAGGGAGAGCCGAGTATGCGTTCTGCAGGGCTGAAGGGAGCCTCTGCTGTGTGCAGGGTGCCTAAAGCAAGCTGCGCAGTAGGCTGGCGTTTGATCCAAACCCAGAATAAGTGAGGAAGTGGCCCATGGCTGTTCCTGGGCACGTACAGTGTGACGTAATGGATTAGGGTCCATATGCCACTCCACAGGGTAGGCGTCCTTACCCCCGAGACAGATGAGGAGCCTGAGAGAGTAGCCTTCCGGGACCCCAGGTTGGTAAGTAGTGGGAGAGGGTACAGACCACGCTGTCTTCAAGGCTCCACTCATAATCACCATGAGTTTCAGGATGAGGCACCTAACGAGATAGGGAGATAATTTGGGAAAGGGTCCTCCTTACCAGCACGCCTCCCTCACAGAACACGTGTGTCTGCTGGTACCCCCCGAGTGATTTCTACAAGGCACGGACTGGCAGTGGCCTGTTTTAATTATTTGACCTCCTGTTCACTTTCCATTTACATTTCATCTCAGGCTAAAGATCAGAGTCCAGGGATCTCGGTCAATAATTGTGCCATAGCTGGAGAGGTCAGAATCACGATTGTAACATTTTTTCCAGGAGCTATGCTAAGCACTTTGTACGTAGTGTCTCACTTAATTTTCATGAAAATCCTATGATACAGATACTATGCTCGTCTTCACTGAATAGATTGTGAGTGTGTGCTAAGTAGCCCAGCTGAGGTTGTGCAGCTGTGATGAGTCTCATCTAAGATTCAACTCACCTCTGCCACTGTAAGCTGAGGTCTTGACAAGTTGTTCTAAGGAACAGGCTGAGGAAGCTTAAGTGGCAAGAGCTGACGGAGAGATGGCATCGGGGGAAAGTTATGGGAGTTTTTGTGTGGGGTTTGTCACGGTCACTTGTGCATCTCATACACCTAAGTGGGATAAATTGGGATTGGTTCTAAGTAAAATACTTTATCTCCGGAACTGAAATATAAGCTTATAAAAAGCAAATTAACTGATTCACTAAGAAAGTAAGGGAAGCTCTTGACATAATGTTTGATTTTAAAATATTCAGTTTTTTCTGATTGTTAAAAATAATATTGATTTAATTTATATTTTAATATTCACATTTTTTCTGATTATTGGCAAAAAATGGGAACGTGAACGCAATAAAAACATTTCTAATTCTACCACTGAAAGGCGATCACCACACCAGCCTGATGTATTAGCGTTCCACCTTCTTTTCTAGCCCTTCTTGAAATATGTAGTCCAGTTGAGACAGATCTTTGTGTATCATGAAGCAAGATCGCATCTTTCTTGGGAGTGGAGCACTCCCCCCACGTGCACCTACACACGCACGGGAACAGCTCAGGCTCAGGCTCCGAGGACTTTCTTCTTCCTTGGCACCTCACTGGGAGTTGCACGGGAGTTTTAGGAAAAGCCAGGTCACCAGTGGGCTCTGCTGTTTCTGGAGGATTTTAGCTGACCTGGGGCTCTGGTCCAGCTCAGGGGCATCAGCTTCTGCTGCTGAGCCATGCATATCCTCGGACAGGAGTCCCTTCCAGCCCTCCCTAGACTGCAGACATTTGCAAGAAGACAGTAAGATTCATGGCCGTCTGGCTTCTCCCTGTTCTCCCTCAGAGGAGCTGAAGCCAGATGACAGAGCAGCCCACAGACCTGGGAGGATCGATGGCAAGCCAAGAAGAAACCGACAGTATCTGGTCCCAGCTTGGGCTTTGGCTTAATCGCAACCACATGAGCAGAATCAGGGCCGCAGAGCAGAGCTGGGATTACAGTAGAGCTTCTTTTGGGGAGACAAATGGGGATGAGAGCTCTTACTGCATGAGACGCTGAACCGTTCCAGACAGCATCCTTTTAACAATAGTAATAATGGTAGTTAACGTTTATTGCGTGCCTGGCATGGTGTTCAATGTTCCATGAGCATTACCTCATTCGTTCTTCCTACAGCACACTGCTAAGTGGGCACTATTGCTGCCTCCACAGGGGAAATGAAGACGCAGAGACACAGAGAGATGAAGTAATGTACGCAGTGTCCCCCAGCCAGCCAGTGCCAGAGCTATGGCTGCAAACAAGCCAGTCTAACTGTGGACACTGGACCTCCCGCTTGGGTCTCATCTCATTCGTTCATTCACTCGCTCCCTCATTCATCCCCTATGTAAGTACAACTCATTCAAGCTGCTGGCATCGCTCACCTGGCTAACAGGTGTTGACAACTTCCTAAGTCTTGTCTTTCTCCAAGGGACAGTTGCAATCTTGGTTTGCATTGGTACCACCTGAGGAAATTTCATTAACTCGTATCATCTCCCTCTCCTACTTACAACATTTTTCCAAATAAAGGCTCAGGTCCTTAACATGGCCCACTCTACACGGCTCTGTGACATCTGACCTCTTCCTCACCGGCCTCCCTCTGTACCGGTCACCCTCCCTCTCAGAGTGCTGCTCTCCAGCTCTCATGACTTAGGAGTGCTGAGCTTGGCATCTCGCCTCAAGGCCTCTGCATTCTGGCCACAGTTCTCACCCCTGTTTGTCTGGTCCACCCCTATTCATTCTTTGGGTCTTACTTAGCACTCGGCCACCCCTCCTCATACCTACCACTCCTTCCTGCAGAGGGGTGGAGTCTCTTTTTTGACCCCATGAATCTGGGCTGGCTTTGTGACTCACATTGGTTGGCAGAATGCAGTGAAGAGGTGGTTGTGCCAATTCTCAGCCTGAGCCCCAGGAGGCCTTGCAGGAAGAAGCCCTCCATCTCAGAAGCCCTCCATCACCTTGTGAATGAACCTGGGCTGGCCTTCTGAAGGACCCCCACTGAGGCCGTCCTGGACCAGCCAACTCCCAGCTGACCTGCACGCTGACCACAAACTCAGGAGGAAGCCCAGTGGAGATCATAGCCAGGCCAGATCAACAGAGCCTGCCTCTCAGTTGATCCACAGATTTGCTCACAATTAATAATAAATGGTGGTTGTTTTCAACCCCTAAGTTTGAGTTGATTTGTTACGCAGAAGAGATAGCTGATACCCTTAAATATCACTTTCTATTTCTCTTCCAGCCTAAGCCTGGTTCCCCCATTTATACCCTGCTTTATACCTTTTACTTGTTGATTATGGCATTTAGGACAATTCTATAAAGCTAAAAATTGGGCAATTGATGCTGTTTTCTCCCCCTGATTGAAGTTTGACCTCCATAAGATCAGTACCATGTTCCGTTTACTTCACTGAGTTCTGCCAACCAATGTGAGTCACTAAGCATTGTGTTTACACATAGTGGTGCTAAATAAATACTTGTTATAAAATGAAAGCAAGGATTTCATTTTAGGATTCACTAAACATTTATAAAATATATTCTATATATTGAATACCATGCAAAATTCTAAAGATACAGAATGAATAAGGCACAGTTCCTGTGCCTAAGTTGCTCTCGGTTTAAGAGCAGAGACATGAACGTGTAAACAAAAATCATAAACCAGGTCAGTGAATGTGACTGGGGTGTTTTCAGCACTGCTGGGAGTAGGCTAGAGTAGTGGTTGGGTACATTCAGACAAAAGATTTTTCCGGAATGTTTTCAGGAGATGACGGTCCCTCATCTGAGGGGTGTGTTACAACAAGCATTCGAATATCAAAAGGGGCACTTCTACCGGCAATATCAGTTTTCAGAATGACGGATGAAGCTTGTTCATTTTTAATATGAGACCAAAAGCAATTTCTCCTGGATTTACATAGCATTTGCCTTTATGGAAAATTCAAAATTCAGCATTCAAATTCAGAATTCATGTATTTAAACTGTACGGAAATTAGGCCCTATCTGTTTATATGTACATAAAATTGAGAGTTTGCGTCAGATAATTATAAGTGCTTCCCAGCCCCATGAGTGTCTGGAGGGACATTTGAAAGCTACTTGAATTGGGGGGATAATATTCCACTGCCCAGGAGAGTCCCACACATTGCCGGACATCCGAAATCCCTGGCCATGCCACGGAGAGCGTGGTGTCCCCTCTTCCTATTGTGACAACTCAAAATCCTTCCAAAATTTCTAAAGCTTTTTTTCCCAGGGTGATGCCACATCTGCATGGGACTGTTGATACAAAGAAGAAAAAGTTACTGGGCCAGTGCCTGTGGCTCAAAGGAGTAGGGCGCTGGCCCCCTATATTGGAGGTGGCAGGTTCAAACTCGGCCCCGGCAAAAAAAAAAAAAAAAAAAAAAAAACTGCAATAAATAAGAAAAAGTTACTTTGAGGAATTAACATTTTATTTAGGTATATGAGGTATATATGAGTTGACTTAAAATTTAGGAATGTGAGGTATGTACAAGTTGACCTAGGCAACAGCATTATTTGAAGGGACTTATGCTGTCTACCCAAGTGTCCTAACACTTCCAAATTACTTTGGCATTGTTGCCAAAGATGATTCAACAGACTTTCTTGAAGAGGAAGGAAAGAAGCTAAATACTCCCTTCCTATTTCTGGAAGCAAGTAACCTTAATATCTCAGCTGCTCTGAAGAAGGATGTAGTCAGGAAGCCCAGGGAGCCCACATCGCCGCAGTGCTGGGAACAAGCCGTGCAAACCTGTTCACAGTTCAGGGTCAGCCGCAGCACAGAAATGCCCCAAACGTGCTCTGCAGAGAGCGAGTCTTCACTTTTCCTGACAGAGGCAGTTCAGATTAGTGAGAAATCCTACTTTTTATATATTTTGTAATTATTTAACAAATTATTTAATGGATGGTATATCATTAACAAGCAAACATTTGAGCACCTACATTATGTGAAATCACTGTGCTAGTTGTTTTGAGAGTACAGAGAATCCTAGCAAATGCTTTAGCTCTTCAAGGAACTGGACATCTCAATTTGGAGATAAAATATGATCATACAGAATTAACTGGTATTACACAAACTGCAGTTGCTTAATGGGTGGTTCAAACACTAATGCTTTAGGAGGATATAGAAGTCTTTTGAGAACCAAGTGATACAGGAAGGCTTTGCAGAGGCTGGAGCTGGGCCATCTGTAAGAATTTGATTCACTGGACGTTTCAGGTGGAAGCAACAGCTTGGGTAAAGTGAGGAAGGCGGCTGCAGTAAGGACGGCGTCTTACACAGACTTTGAATAGACACAAGCGGCGAGCACTGAAGGGTCACGTTAAGTCAGAAGTAGTTTAAAGCCAGAATCTTTAAAACCAGGCTAAGATAGAGTTGGTCCTTGAAGGAAAGAGGGTTCATTGACCATTTTGATAAAGAAAGTAAAAGGACCAAAGTTTATTTAGATGTTGGGGGGGAGTCTTTCTTCCTTCCCTGCCCCCTGGTTTCTGTTTCACTATGGATAAACCTCTAGTTCAGAAATATTTTCAACCTCTCTGTCTCTTAAACCTTCCCTGGGGAAGAAGGAAAGAGTTTTTCAGATTGAGAATTTGGGAGATAAACTTGGGCGTGATTCGGCCCTGGCCTTCCTCCTCTCCTGGGGCACCCCTGCAGGGCATATGCGTCCCCGCTACTTTGCCCTCAAACTTTCACGGACACAGGTCCCCATGGAGAGGACTGTGTCCAGATGTGCTTATGATTGGGTGAGTAGGTCTGTTTAATTTAGATGAAGAATTTTCATGCTTACTGGCTGCAAACTTCCAGGGTATTCTCCAGAATAGATTTTATATGTAATACAACTGACATTTTGATCCTCACCTGTCTGACTCCTGTGTTTCTCTCTTAATTAATTCCATCTTGGGTAGAAGAATTAGAGGTAAAGGAAAAGCTTCGCCGATCCAAAAGTCTGTAGAACATCTAGCAAAGAAACCTTATGCTTGATTTTTTTTAGACTGGGAAATTAGGTTGGTAGTAAATAGTCAAAGTCCCAGGAGTGTAAACAGAGAAATTTCAGACTGCTTTAAATCAGCTTTGACAAAGTATGGTAGGTAAATCAGGCCCATGGCCTGTTTTTGTAATTGAAATTTTATTGGAATGCAACTGTGCCCTTTTATTTGCATGTAATCTATGGCTGCCTTAGTTTTTAGACATAATTGTCAGTATTTTTAAAATTCAGGCATATGAGGTATATATGAGTTGACCTAAAATCTAAGTATATGAGGTATATACGAGTTGACCTAAAATTTAGGTATATGAGGTATATATGAATTGACTCGTTGCAAAAGCAACCTGATGATTTCAAATCCTCAAACTCCTTTCTGAATTCTGAGTGGTCAGTGAGAATCACTTGCCATTTGCCAAGGTTTAATTGTAGTTGGGGAGAACATAGACTAAATCAAAAGTTTGAGATAGGGTGGCACCTGTGGCTCAAAGGAGTAGGGCGCTGGCCCTATATACCGGAGGTGGCGGGTTCAAACCCAGCCCTGGCCAAAAACTGCAAAAAAGAAACCCCACTTCAATCGGTGGTGAACTTTGAGTAAACCAGTCTGTCTACTAGTGTGAGGGGGGACCTCAACCCATCAGTGGTGGGCAGGGACAGAACCAAGGCCGGAGGGCAGCACCTATCTGCCCTGTCTCCTTAGCTCTGTGTCCAGCCTGAGCTGCAGCCTTCAGACCCGCCAGCCTTCACAATCACGTGAGCCAGTTCTTGAAAATAAATGTCTTTCTCTCTACACAAATCATGTTGGTTCTATTTCTCTGCCGAACACTAATTGATGCAAATAACTTATCTGTCTGTTATTAAAGGTGATGATAAAATATTTAAATGAACATAGAAGAAGATAATAAATCATAGAAACTTTATTTCTTTTAGAAATTGGACTTTTTTTGTTTTTTTACAAAATAACCATTGAGAAGAAAAAAAAATAGGCAGATCAAAGCACAGAAAATTATCCTAGCAGGATACGGGAGTTTTTGCTGTCTGGGTAGACTGTGTATGTGGTAAAGAACCCCAGTTGCTGTCTTTGTTAAGGAAGAACTAAATATTTAAAGACCAATTGTGATTTTAACACTTAAAGCCAAATTCTTGTTTCGTTGGTATCATATTTGGTAATAAAGATTCCTTAGTGCTCTTTAAAAAATTATTTTATGTATAATTCTACCAAATCCACACATTTCATCAAACTTTTAGCACGTTTTATTGCTTTTATTAGATTGAATTTTGTAATTATTTTAAATGAGAGCCATAAAATTTTATTTTTTGGAAACTTTTTACAACTTTATATAAGCATTCAATTAAAAAAAATACATTGAACTTGTACTTTTACTATCCTTTGTTATAGCCTGGAAATGTCAGATATTTTCTTACTTAGCTTTAGAACAAAACCCCTCTCATGTTTTACTCTAGAAACAAAAATACATTCCTTTACTTTGCAAACGTCATTATATTTTCCTACCACTATCACTGCTAATATGGCCTTAACCACTGCAAACTAACTGTAACTTGTAACTAAATTAATTTACTTTCATAGGAAAACACTAGGAGGTAAGTGATAGATAATTTTCTGATCAGTAAGTATTTTGCAGAACTATGACATACGTGTTAATAATGCAATGTCCTGTCCCTACCACAACCCTTCTACCATGGCAAAACAAAACAAAACAAAACATATCATTATGAGCCATTAAAATGACTCAAAGGTATAGCCACACCATAACATATAAAAATTCTATGTCATAAGTATCCAAAGATTAGACATTAATTACTTACTTTATTATTAGTCCATGTTAAAATTAACTAAGGCTCTTGGAAGTCATTTGCAAGTTGGAACATTATAGAACATAGTAAAATTTTGCTAAAATTGTATTTCAATTTGGTTGAACACATAATTTTACAGTTTTCACAGTCATGATTATATACGAGTAATATTAACTAATTTGACCAGTAAGTCGGTAAAAAATATTTAGGAAGGTGAGAATAACTAGTCTCTTTATAAGAAAACAACTCAAATCTTATAAAAATAAAATGTATATTTGTATTATACTCACCACTGATAAAATCAGTGGAACTGTGTATGGCTATTTTTAAATAAAATGGCAAAACAGATCAGTTCGATTTATCCAAGATTCATCTCGATTAAGTAAACTTGGATGTTTAGATGTAAATACTTCTGGGCTAGCTGCTTCTACAAAAAGGAATTTTTATTCTTTCAAAAATATATTTAAGGCTGAGCACCGTGGGTCACTCCTGGTAACCTAGAATTTGGGGAGACTGAAGTGGGATAATTGCTCGAGGCCAAAAGTCTGAGACCAGCATGGGCAACAGGGCAAGACCCTGTTTCTACAGAAAATGAAAACTTGAGTCAGGTGCCTATAGTCCCAGCGCTTTGAGACACTGCAGTGGGAGGATTGCTTGAGCCAAGGAGTTTGATGTTATAGTGAGCTGTGATCATGCCACTGCACTCCATTTTGAGTGAAAGAGCAAGATCCTGTTCTTGCAGTCCTATGGCTCTGGTCTCAATCAACGCAGAAAGGAACCAGGCGAGACGCGGATTAGAAGTATAAGCTTGTAGGAGGCGGGCTAACCTTGATTGCAGGATAGCCTCGAGCAACCTCCGCAGTAGCCTTTTATTGAGACAGCACAAGACAGGTCAGGGGAGTATTAGACAATAACTACGTGCCCAAGGCTCGCCATGGGCTTGGGTTCTCTCTCCGCAAGGAGCACCTGCGGACGAATTGGCCGAGGGCCCGCCCCCCAGCTGCAAATCATCTTGCTCAGAGGTCGTCAGGCTCTTGGTGTCCTCGACACCTTGTCTCCAAAAAAAAAAAAAAAAAAAATACATATATATAAAAAAATATATATATATATATTTTATTTTAAATAGTAGAATTATGGTTTCTCTATTTTGTAGGCAAATATTCTGAATTCTGGGAAAATACTAGCACTTTTCTCTCTAAACTACTTAAAACACAGGACCTAATTTAAATACTTTATGATTTAATTTCTTATATACTCCAGAGGTAGGAAAATGTTTCACATTCGCATACAGAGGGCTAAAGGATTTCCTCACTTATAGATACACACAGAACCCAGGACTTCAGTTCTACAATTTCAGACATGGGTCAAAGTAAACACAGAACACTAACCCTTGCCAGACTAAATCTCAAAGCTTTGTTCTCCTTTTCGAAAGACATACAATATTCATTTAAGCTCGTAAGTGAAAAAAGGCAAACAAAGATCAATAAATGACATTCTCTGCTTTTTCTTACCTTGAAGAGAAAAGATTATCATTATTTGAGAGATCACTAAATGGTTAGATGATAAAACTACATTCCTAAGTATGATTTCCATCTATGAGGAATAACTTAGCCACATACAATTCATACCCAGAACCAAGCTTGGCCAAGTAAAGAAACAAAAACCAAACACAAAATCAGGAGAAAAAGGCCAGAAAAAGAGTTAGGACAGGTTAAGTTGTAGGTGCCACTTGGGGAATTACTCCAGGAACCAGAAAAGATGTTGCTGGATGTGCTTTTTGGAACACTGTTTATTTTTTTTATTTTTATTTTTTGGGGGGAACCACTAATAGGCTCTGGAAGATGAGTCTCTGGGCATCTCGGGGGTGGGGGTAGTGGGGTGGAGTGGAGGGCTCCAAAACTATCCAAGAATAATTTTTAAAGAGTTAAAAACAGTATTCTCATTCAAACATAAAAGAAGCACTTCTCAAACATATATTAATTTATTATTGAAGGAATCAGTAAGATGGCAAAGCTTGCTCAAAGATGGCGATTGGGCATTTTATAACTATTAGAAAAAAATAACTAGGCTAGATACCAAATTGGTTAATGTCCTACAGGACAATAAAACTGTAATCTTTGGGATTATCTTCTCTACTAGACCAAAACATGCAAGTTAACCTGAAAGTTTATGACGTGTGGGCTCTAATAAAATTGCAAAAGGAAAATCAAATGTAAACAAACTCCCCAAGAAAACTGAAGAATCCTTGGGTGGGCCCTTTTAATAGTGCTCCAAGATGATATTGAAAGAAAACACCAGTGATCCTCCTTTGATTTTTTTCATTCTTTGGATAATTTTTCTTTCTTTTTTTTTTTTTCTGAGACAGAGTCTTACTTTGTCATTCTCAGTAGAGTGCCGTGGAGTCATAGTTCATAGCAACCTCAAACTCTTGGGCTCAAGCGATTGTTTTGCCTCAGCCTTCTGAGTAGCTGGGACTACAGGCGCCCGCCACAAAGCCTGGCTATTTTAGAGACAGGGTCTCGCTCTTGCTCAGGCTGGTCTTGAACACGTGAGCTCAGGCAATCCACCTGCCTTGGCCTCCCATGGATAATTTTTCTTAATATTTCATCACCCCTCTTCTGTTTGTGTGACTCACACATGTTTGCTTGTTTGTTTCCCAAGCTGTTCAGTTCTTGGATTTTCTGAGCATTCTTGATTGCTAAAGAATAAGTTATTTTAGGCATAAATACTTAAATTTCTCTTTTAACCTTCAGGTTAACAATAATTTCTTGGTTTTTTTTGTTATTTATCCTAGGATAGTGGCATTTAAAAAATAAGAACCCTCATTCCTTTTATTTGTCTACTAAAACAATCCACCACTTTTTGGAGGCGAAAAATTGCAACTTGGGACTCCGCAGTCTGGGGCCTTTTTCTAAATTTATGTAGTTACTAAGTTATGCCATTTGTGAGTGACTCTTAAACCTGTGGATAAAACACATAAATTTAAAGTTATTTCTTCCCCAGTTCCTTCTCTTGGCTCTAAAAGAGGTTCAAAATAACAGCAATGAACAAAATTATGGATACCTTACCTGGGATTAACTATTTCTGATTTAGAAATTTAAGCTAACGTCTCACATAGCAGTGCATGCAGCACAAATGTAGTTAGTCACCTTTGAAGTTTAAAGTTAAGACCTACTTTCTTGTCTGAGAAATGCAGTTGAAACAGCAAACAACTGTTTTTCATTATCCCTTTCTAGACATTGCCCCAGCCACTCCCTATCCTGCCACAGTGCTTAAAGGTGTGTACTAGGGACACTCTCTTTCTCCCGGGATCAAATCTATACCAGAATTAGTACACTGTATATACGTTGCTTAAGCTCCCCCTGCACTCCCATTTAGTTGGCATTTTGCTAAGGTCTGTGGGTGTTAAGGAAAACAACTCACCTGCAAATAAAGCTGCCTTAAACTACAGTGATTTGCAAAGGTCATAGTCCCTCATGGTTAATTCTAAAGCCTAAGGTCTAGATCTGCTTCACAGGCTGCACTGGCATAGGAACCAGCCCCATGGCATAAGGTCAAAGCTCCATGATACAGCTAGTTGCTACAATCTATAGCTTAATGCCTGTAATCAAAGCCCCCTAGGAGGCTTAATCTACAAGTGCTATTCCTAAAGGTTTCCAACTGTATGTTGGGATTCATGGGGAAAATAAATAGCACCCCGTTTTTTTCCTGCCTTACTTTACCACCAACTGAGAGATAGCCAATAGGCTGAAGATTAAACTGTTGCCTTTGTCACCAGCAAAGCTGCTGAAGAATATGGCTTAGGTGTGAAGGTCATTTGGACTTGCAAGAATTTCTCTGAATTGCATGAACAGTTCCTCCCAGCATCACCTCAAACAAAGGGCAGATTTCACAGAACTTGTGCAGGAGTTGAGATAGTGTGGGTGCTGAGTCTGCCAAGTTGTAGAGTTAAGGCATGCAAAGATAAATTACTCTTCTAGGGGGAAGGAGCGGCTGCAGAGAAGGGGAGGCTGTCCTCTCATAGAAGTCTTTCCATAGCAGAATCTCCCGCCCAATAGTAGGTCCAAGGGGCTAGACTCATGTCTTAGATCAGCCCCTTGGAACAAGAAGTCTGATAGGAGTTGGGATCTCAGAATTTCCCATTCTTTTTTTCCTTTATTCATTTATTCATCCATCAATTTAGAATTGCTTGTTGACATTTTTCTATGCGTTTCACATCCTACTAAAAACCAGAGAGATTGGCTTGGCACCCGTAGCACAGCGATTATGGTGCCAGCCACATGCACCGAGGCTGGTGTGTTCAAACCCGGCCCAGGCCTGCTAAACAACGACAACTGCAAAAAAAAAAAAAAAAAAAAAAAAAAAATAGCCAGGCATTGTGGCAGGTGCCTGTATTCCCAGTTACTTGGGAGGCTAAGGCAAGAGAATCGCTTAAGCACAAGAGTTTGAGGTTGCTGTAAGCTGTGATGCTGCGGCACTCTACTGAGGGTGACATAGTGAAACTCTGTCTCAAAAATAAATAAACAAATAAAAATCAGAGAGACAATGATAAATAAGAATCACATGGTTCCAACTTCCACGGAATTTCTAACCTAGCGTGAAAAACAGAAAACAGAACAACTGCTCACCCTTGTCACGGCCGCAAAGTGCAAGAAGACTCAAAACACTTCCACTGGCCTATGAAAGAAAATCTAAATCAAACTGACTTGCAAAAGAAGAAAAAAAATTTGTAAAAAGTTAAAATCTTCAGTCAACACGAGTTCCAAAGCCATCTGCCTCTGAGCTCTTTCTGTTTTGCAGCTCTGCACCTACTGTGTGGACGCTTTTTTCAGAAGACTCTTATAGGTACAGTAGCTCTAGGTCTTATATTTCAACTTTAAGCCCAGTGGAAAAACAGCATGATTTTTATTCCAGCATGTTTAGCAAAAGTCTGACTGGGTAATGAACATACCTCTATGGCAATCACTGTTCGGCAAGAGCCTATGCCTGATGGAGCCCGGCTAGGGTGAGCGTGATGTCTAAGAGTGATGGGGAGGATGCCCCCCAGAAAGGATGGAGTAAGCTTACTATTCTAGGGTTGAATGGATTCAAAGGAACAAAGGTACAGACACTCACCACCAGTGATTTAGTCTGGAGATGACCCAGGAGTTGCTCCATGGGAAAGGTGGTATCTGTGTGAGCTGAAGGATGTGCAGAAGTTACTTAAATTTTAGATGCAGTAAAGGGTGTCCTAGGTCGAGGAAACAGCATATGTAAAGATTGCCAGGGACTCTAGTAGGAAAGGGCATTTTAAGTTTCAGGCATCAAGTACTGATAAAGAGCTGGGGTAGCCAAGGAGATGGGAGATATCAACTGGTACCGGATTACACCTGGTTCTGTAAGTCACAGCAGGGCCTTTGTTCTTTGAATACAGCCACAGAGATGGTAGAAGAGGACCTTAGCAAAAATAAAAACTTAAGAAAATTTGGGTGGTGCCTGTGGCTCAAAGGAGTAGGGCACCGGCCCCATATACCAGAGGTGCCAGGTTCAAACCCGGCCCCAACCAAAAAAAAAAAAAAAAAAAAACTTAAGAAAATTCACCTGGATGATTATACTATTCAACAATGTTTCATTACAATCTCAAGGATCTGACCATTTTCTAAAAGGTGTTCTTGAATGTAAATCAATCTGATAGTTCTTGAATTAAGTGCTAGAAATCATTTTGCTCACCAGAGATGTTTGATATAATGGTGGTTAGTGGGAATGGGATGTGACTTCCACCTGGAGAAACTGCGTTACAATCATTCTGTTTTAACTTAGACTCATATCCTTCAAGTAACTTGCTTATCTCTGAGTGGTTGGAAGTGGCCCCAGTTCTAAGCCATAGTTCAGTATTGAAGTTAAGGAGAGAAGAATGAGTGTGTGGTGTCTCTTCATAGACGTGATTTCATGAGATGTGTTGGCTATGGAGAGTTCAAGATGGTGGCCGAGTAACAGCTTCTTTGCAACCGGGCGCAGTGAGATTGGGGAGAGAAGACTCTGGGCATCTCTGGCTGGTGGGATCTGCCCAGAAACATCTCTTTGGGAATACAGGGAGATAGCAAGGGACCTCTAGATCCCACAAGGAGGATGAAAACAGTGGAGAACTGGCAAGTGGTGGGTGTGTTTGTTGGGTCAGCGGCTGCCTGCAGCTGTAACTACAGCAACAGTGAGATTGTAGTGAGGAAAGGCCTCACCTGCGGGCTGTTTTGTTTCTTTTGTTTTTTCTGGATTTGGGCACTCCATTGAACTTCCTTGGGAGATCCTGGGTGAGAGTGCAGATGACTTTGAGCATTGTCTGTGTCCCCAGACTGAGTCGTTGAGCCGGAAGGGATCTAATATTGTTCACCTGTGGGCCACCTGCACAGCCACTGTGGGAGAACTTCCCCTGCAGGCTCCATCCTCAGGGTCGCAGCACATGGATCCGCCGGGAGATCTTGGGCAGGTAACCTAGTGACTGAGCAGCCCAAAGGCGAGACTAGAGCAGAGATCTCAGTGTTTGGCAGATTACAGCTGTGGCCCTCAGGGGCATTGAGTGAGACTGGTTTTGGTGCATTAGGTAAGCAGGCAGCCACTTCAGGAGAAATCCCAGTGACAAGTGCTTTCATGGGATGTGTTGGGGCTGAGCCAGAGGGTGAGCATTTGGGTCCATTCCTCCTGGGGATCAGGAGACCCCATAATACAGAAAGGCAACAGAAACATCAGCCAGAGAGTTCTTTTATTTGCAGCATCCTCACATCACCGCTCTTCAGATTAAGAGATCAAAAGCTACTGTGGACATAACGAGATAAATTAAGAACTTTGCCAACAACGCTGTAGAGAGAAAGCTGATGACTGAAAAATATTTGTATCCCACCAAAATTAAGATTAAATCAAAGATTCCTTTCTAAGCAAAATGGAAGAATCAGAAAAGAGTGTTATAGGGATAGGCTAGAAGGACGTTAAATCACGGAGTAGAACTTCTTGCTAAAGTAAGATTAGTAAAAGTGATTTGACGATATTTTCTCAAGCTTTTCTGGAGCAATGGCAGAAAAAAATTGAGGGGTTGCTGAAATTGGCAGAATCTGCCATTTTTCAGAAAACTAGGAAGTGACAAATTAAAAAATAGTCCTGTTTATGCCAGATGTGTACAGCTGCTGATTCAGAAATGTAAGAATCTTAGACTAAAAAAAAGGGGGGGGATGTATATTAATAGATGTTCATCTTAGAGGAGTGGGGAGATGTTGAATGGAGCCTTTCGTCCCGAGAATCAAAAGTGCAGAAAATGTAAGTAGAGATGTTAGGGGCAGAAATGAAACAGAGCAGGTTGGAGGAGGAGTAGAGGAGGGAAGGGTGGGCCTTGGTTCTTGGGCTTATGAATGTCTGTGGGGTCTCCAGTTCAGAGTGTGTCTAACACGGTCGGTGGACCAGGCTTTGTGTCATGCTGCAGGCAGACCTTGCTTTGGGGACAGGAGTATCTGTAAATGTACGTGGCTCTCTTTCTCTTTGCTTCTTGCAAAGAGGCTACCCCTCCCCCAATACGTCAACTAAATAAAGAAATTATTCTAGTAACAGGCCAGCTGTTCAAAACTTGCTAGAAGAAGTGCTACAAAAATATTAGGCTGGATGGAAAGGAAATCAGGCTGTGGTGTTTTTAAGTTTGGGTCCAAAGCCAAAACTTTTGTACCGAACTCCTTTGGGCAATTTCTTTCAGCTATATCATTACTGGCCTGTGTCTAGTATCAGAAGTGACTTGTAAACATTCTGTGGCTGAGTTGAAAAATTGCTATGAGATTGTTTCAGCCAATATCTTAGGGATGAGTGGGTTTTTTTGCAAATTTCTATTTGGGATCCAAAATACCATGCAAATAACCAGCACTGGTCCCTTAATTGTTTGGGGTCAGATAAAATCTGGCAGAAGCAATGGGCTTTGGTTTTGCAAACTGGATGATTGCACAACTTGGGGAATGGATGTCAGCCCCCCCTGCTAAAGAATGGCTTTCTTGGGGTATGGGAACCCCAAAAGAGTTGGGAAGATTTTGAAGCAGACTGGCTGGCATGAGTCAAATTCCTAGGAATAATCCAGCAAGTTGCTGGGTGTGTACCATAGCTTGTGTGAGTGAATTCACGGCACTGCTGATCTTTCTTTTGTCGCTTCTCAGCCTTGTTCTAAATCTGAAGATTTTGTCTTTGGTTGTTGGATCCCTGGGAAAAGAGTTTCTCGCCATTTCTTTTGTCTTTCCCTTCTAAAAACATTGAAGGAGGCTGAGACCTAAGCGTCCCTGCCCTGAGTGGGACAGTAAGAACCGCTTGCGTCTGCACATGAGGGAACGCAGGCTGCTCAGAGGTGGAGAGGGCCACATGGTGAGAGGTTATGGGAGGGGGAACAGTGGCCAGTAGGAGGGAGGGCGAGGGCAGGGCCTGGCCTGCTCCGAGGTCTCCATATGACTTGAGACCCTTTCCTGTGCTGTTCAGGCGTGGGATTCTTCCCGCAGGGACTTAATCCCGCTCTCTCTCATTTCTTCTCCGACTTCTCCTTCAGCTAGCTGTAAATTTCTCACCATCTGTCCCCTCTAATCCTTCACCTTTGTTCTATTTTTTTCACCTTTGTTCTTTCCACCATTGCCCAAGGGAAAGGCCAAGAGTATTCAGAGGCTTTTAAATGGTCAAGATGGTCGGGGTTGGGGGGTGTGAGCAGGGACAAGAAACTTGGTGATAAACTGGGGACCCCCAGCAGCCTTAAGCGTGGTGGAGAACCCCACCTGCTCAGTCTTGCCTTCTAATTTTGACCCCTCTGTGTCAAACTTGGCTTATGACACCCTCAAACTGAGGCAAGCGCATTTTTACTAAATATGATTTTAACTTCCTTACCCTTAATGGTACATAAAGTTCTCTCTGCAGCGAAGGAAAGAATTATTCACGTCAGTCTGCTGGCTGAGGTGCTCAGGGCTGCCTCCTCTGCTGCGTGACTTATTCTGAATTAATATAGGGTGTCTCTGGGGTCACCATACATAGGGGAAGTGGGAATTGAGTTAAATATGCCTTCCTGTACAAAATATTCTTTACAAAATTTTACAAAATGCCTGTGTTTACAAAATGTTCTCTATATGTTGGCAACCTGGTTCTACACACATTACCCATGAAGTCTTCTCTCCCACTCTGGGTGAACATGTTCTGTCACGATAATCTTTCCTATGTACAGCGACTTGTGGGTCACCCTATCTTATCTTCACATACGCCGTCTCCTGGGGCCAGCTGCTGTGGTTTCCCATTCCCCTTCCTAGGTATCCACACTCGGGCTGCTGGACAGAGGCCCATGGAGACATCAACACCTTGGCAGGGAGGCCTGGAAGAAGCAAGGCCTTCTCACCTCTTCTCACAGAGCCCCTCCAATCAGAAGGCGTGAGGGCGGCAAAGACTCTCTCTTTATAACACACGCCACAGGAATCCAAGGTCATTGTGATCAGGTGCACAAAACTGTGGCTTCCCTAGGAATAAATTCTCTACATGTGAAGAAGAAAAAAATCATGAAATGTATGTGGTGGGTGTATGGCTGATCCCTGTGTAATTCTTTCAACTGTACTGTGTGTTTGAAAAATTGCCTAATAAAATATTGGAAAAGTAAACAAACAAAAGAACAGCAAAGACTCCTAGAGACCATTAGGCCCAAGCCTCTTCCTTCTACGGAACAAGAAACTGAGGTTCAGAGAAGCCAAGTGACTTGCCCAGGACCCCTCCTTGCAGGAGAGTGGGTGTTTAGATCTCCTGCTCCTCATTTTTAGGCAATAGCAAAACACTTAGGGGCCCTTCTTCCCCTTCTCCAGACCCTGAGGGGCTGAGAGGGTGGCTATGGGGGTTGTACTCTGAGTGGTGTCCGATTCAGATTTATCAGCATCTACCCTGCGATTTCTTTTCCCTCTCTCAGATTACAGGCTAACACTAACACCAGAGATTTCCTTCCCAGGGGCTCCATCCAGGGGGGGTCAGCAGTTTGCATCTTCCCTGGGACAGAAGTGGCAGAGATTCAGAACTCATGATTCTTAAGACTCAGCTCAATGTCCACCTGACTCAGCAGAGATTTCTGGAATCTCAGAAGGGTGCTAACCAGAAGTGGGTAGGATATCTCTCTGTTTCTGTAATGAAAAGACCAAAAAAGCTGACGATGACCGTTGAGACAGAAAACGCACACATGTAAACACAGCAATCTCTGCCCTATAAATAACCCTAATTAAAATGAAAACACCCGCATACTCTCATCTTTAAAAAAATTTTTTTTCTGCTGGTCATCATGGGAGGTCTTTGCAGCAGAACCTCTGGCTCTTGCCAACAATAACTTAGCTCCGAGGAGAAGAAATTTCTATGCTTCTCCAATTTTTCCTACCAGCTCAAATCTAACTCTTTCCTGAGGGCTCATTCTGGGTCTTCTCTTTCCCCTTTTGTCCTCTCAGGTGGTTTTTAGAGCCCCCACCTCTGACTCTGTATTCGCCCCTGAAGTTCCAAGCATTATCTGGTTGATTTATTAAAGCAGTTCAGTGGGGCTTAATTCATCACACAATTAAAAAAGCACCATGAGGGTTTCGCTCGGAAGGAGGAATTGTGGCTATTCTAGTCTCATTTTTAAAACAGTACAGATAACATTAGACATAGCACAGAAGTCTCTTTCTGTTATAAGCCAGGGGGAGTGGGAGAAGTTGTCTGCGGGGTCTGAGAAAGCCTTGGGACTCAAAGGTACCCTGGACTGGCTGCATCTCTGCCTGGCGGGTGTGGAAGTTACGCGGCCACAGATGAGGCTAAGCGTGAACCCACGGCATGCAAAGAAGCCTCCCAACTCCCACCCTGACGTCCCCTCTGTCCTGCACTGCAGCCCGGGGGTGTTAATAGGGGTCCCAGCTATCCATCTGTAAGACGCCTATGGAGAAACCAACAGAAGGTGGCCGGGACCAGGGGAATAATACAATCAGCCAGCTTAAAATTAGAGTTTATCGGAATTGGAACTCAGAAATTATTATCACTCAACTCCCCCGACTTTGTCAATAAACAAAACAGATTCTGAGAAAGTTTACTTGCTCAAGTTCACATAGCAAGAAACCAGTGGCAGAGCCGGGGCCACTCACAACCCAGGCGATTCTAGGTGGTCCCTTCACTAAAATCAGCCTGCGCCTGCACGTCCCATGCCAACTTCAGATCTCCAAACACTCCCACACAGTTAGGCCACAGCAGTTTACTGAGCATAAATATTTAGTGCCCCTTTGTGCTTCGAGGCCTCCTGTGAAAATAACGCTGTCATTTTTTAAAGGACATTGAACTCATCTGTTTTCTAACTCTGCCTCTTCCCGTAGCTGAGAACCATGGACCCGTGTCTTAATCATCTTTATGTCACTAATACCAGTGGTTGCAGAATTTTACTGACGCTTTGAAACCAAATTCTGTGCAAGGGTGTCCAACCTGCATCTCGCGGGCTGTGGCTTATAGATTGTGTGAGAACTTTTGTTTTTTTCTGGTGGAGGATATCATGAAAATTATGCACGGACCCCTTTTTTTTTCTTTTGCTCTTTAGCTTTCATTAGTGTTTGTGTATTTAATATGTGGCCCAAGACAACTCTTCTTCCAATATAGCCCATAGAAGCCAGAAGGTTGAATACCCATAAAACATATTCCCTTTTTATTCTAGTAGCTTACAGCCTAAGAGGAGGCTTCAAATATACGTGCCTGGTCCTTTTTTTCTCCTATACAGGAAGAACTTCAAAAATCACACTTCCTTATTCAATAAAAGTGCTACTTCCTCCTGATGACTTTCATCTAGATGTCCCTTTCTCATGACACTTATCACATGGCCTTTCCTGTCCCCTGCATCTTTTCACCCTCATCCTGCAGTGAACTTGAGTCCCTAGATCAAGGTCAAATGCCGTGCGGGTTAAGAAGGAAAAACCACATGTGGATCTCTTGACTCACCACTCTGGCTACTGTCACCATCGACTCTGCCCCTGTGGACCACCTTGAACTCTGCCGAAGCTGTCGAGACCACCCACCGGGCCCCTGTCAGAAGGGGAAAGCTTTCAGATCAACAGCAGCACCACTGGGACGGTCCTTCCAGGAACTAGCAGAGTTGGAGTCTGCGATGAATTCCCTATGGCTTTCCTGTCTCTTACGGGGTTCTTTCCCTTTCAGAGAAACACTAATCTGGGATTAGAAGTCTAAAAGATGACTTAAAGATTTGCCGTTTTAGATACCTGGAGAAATTTTACCACCTAAGTCAATGGAATTTTCAAGTGGAAAGATTTATTGATTCTTGGAGTGAATTTATGCGTCAGTGGTTGTAGATCTCCATAGGGGTTATAGTGAACCAATTCTCTTGTTTTTTCTGATCACTTTGACAATGGCAGACTGAGTCTGTTAGACTCTGTTAGAGATACTTACCTCTCACAGCCTCGTGTAAAGAAACAAAAGAAAAACTGTTGAATAAATGAGTCCATACCTGTGAGATCAACCCTCTTGGGTGTAAATTGAATTTAGAGCCGTATTCTTCTTTGTGACTTTAGCAAGGTTGATATGTTCTCTGGGGCTCTTTCATGAGAACAAACCTTAAATTTTATCTTAAATTAATGAAAATGAGGAAAGGAAGAAAAAATGACATCTAAACACAGAAGTATTTAAGTAGCATATTGTTGTTTATCTATTTTTGCTATATTCCAGTTGGCTATCCAATTATTTTGGCCATGGGGAGGGCATCTTGGTAAATCAGATAGAAAAGTTCCGGCAAGGCCGGGCGTGGTGGCTCACTCCTGTAATCTCAGCACTCTGGGAAGCTGAGGCAGGTGGATTATTTGAGCTCAAGAGTTGGAGACCAACCTGAGCAAGAGGGTGACCTCTCCTCTACTAAAAATATAAAAAAATAGCTGGGCGTGGTGGCACACACCTATAGTCTCAGTTACTCAGGAGGCTGAGGAAAGAGAATCACTCAAGCCTAAGAGTTTGAGGTTGCTGTGAGCTGTGATGTCATGGAACTCTACCAAGGGTGACAGAGTGAGACTCTGTCTCAAAAAAAAAAAGGAAAAAAAAAAAGGGGGATAGGATACAGGCAATGCAAAAAAATTAGGAAGAAATGGTGAATTCTCATATGTAGGTGGAGAAATAAGAGAAAATAAATTTGTCTGCACTAGTAGAGAGGAGACAGTGAGAGGAATTCTATACCTGACTTGACTGATTAGTGATTTATAGAAGGGAAATTTCTAAGGGCCCTTCAGTCTCAGTCTGCTCTGCACAAACCACAGAATCTGACTGTACCCTGCCCAGGCAACAGCAAGCCCCAAACAGAAGGGAAATTTCCCTTTTGTAAATCACTAATTAATCGCCTACCCCGACTGGTCTTTGAGCTACCTGAAATAAGAGGAGGTGTTCAGGGCTTGGCTGTTGCCTGGGCAGGGTACAGTCAGATTCTGTGGTTTGTGCAGAGTAGATTGAGACTCAGGGCCCTTGAGTGTTCCGGATACCATCGGCCAGCCCCCAAAGCATTCCCAATAGCTCATCCTGAGGGTGTGTGTAACCTAAAGACCACTCCACAGAGCCCACTAGATAAACACAGTAAACGCCTGTTGTAAACTATGGGAAAGGAGCAGGAGCAAGGAAAAGGCTACTGATTGTCAAGCTCAATCCCCCGTTGACTTGTGAGATGGACGGAGTTCTGGGTCCTCAGGTCCATATCAGAATTTTTGAGGAAGGATCCTAGTAGCAAACGTGCCTGCTTCTCAGGACCCGTGGGAGAAACCGGCCTCGTTCCTCCCAAGTTAATAGGCCTGTTGGGCCAATTTTCTTTTTTAAGCTTGATTGTTGATTAACTTTTCTAAAAAGGATTTAGGAAGAATAATCTTCCTTCTCAAGGGACATTGCTTGACAGCTGGCAACAGAAGTGAGAAGTTGTGACTGTGTCATTATGGCTTTGAGTGTTGTGGTGTCACAGCTCACAGCAACCTCAAACTCCTGGGCTTAAGTGATTCTCTTGCCTCAGCATCCCAAGTGGCTGGGACTATAGGTGCCCGCCACAACACCCAGCTATTTTTTGGTTATAGTTGTCTTTGTTGTTTGGCGGGCCCGGACTGGATTTGAACCCACCAGCTCTGGTATATGTGGCTGGCACCTTAGCTGTTTGAGCTACAGGCGCTGAGCCTTTAATGTTCACTCTTAAAATCTTTCTGAGCAAGAGCATGGCATTAATCTCAATAAGTTTTGTTTTTCTCATCCAAAAACCAGGGTACTGGTAAAATCAGCACCCACTCATATGGATTGTTGTGAAGATTTGATAATGTGGCAGTGCTCAAAATGTGAACTTTCATTATTGCAAATACTGTGCCAAGCGAGAGCTTCTCTCTCCTCATTTCCAGACAGCAGGGATTTTTAATTTATTTCATTACAATTATTATTTTGGATTTTTTTTTTTTTGCTTACTGCTTTTTTCTAGTATCTAAAACAGGCCTTGGGCACTTAGTTGGCCCTTAATAAACATCGGTGAAATTAATGAAAAATGGTTTTTCAAACAGCGCTGCCTTGGAATGGACTGGGATATCTTCGGAAATAACAAGTTCTTTATCCCTGGTTTTGGTGAACTCCTCTGCAAATAGATATATGGATATAGATATGATATTAAAATATAGGGGTCTTTTGTTATGCATTTCACACCAGCGTTTCTCACTAGGAGTGAGTTTTTGGTGAGATGTGTTAGAAGGCGTTCCAGCATGAAAGGGGGCTGGGCTAGGCCATCGTTGAGGTCTCCACCAACTTCGAGATAGAATAATTCTATGAATCAATGAGAGGCAGCCGCCTAGAGAACGCCCATGGAGTTTGGTGCCCCCGCAGCACTGTCTCCCAACAGTTCTCTTATCCGCCAACACCCCATCCCCCAACTCTGAGTTTTGGTTGTAATGAACTCGTGGCTGGCTGAAGGGTTCATTATTTGAATGATGACTGTGTCTTCCCTCTGATCTGATGAGGACACAGCTTTCGCCCCTGCCTTCCATCATCATCTCCTGAGTGGAGTCTGGCAGTCTTCAAGAACAGGCAAGGATACACTTTTCACTGGGAGTCCCTCCTTTATACACCCCCACAACCCGTGAAATGCTGCAGCTCTCTGCCGAGCTGCGTGGACCCGCTCGTCCACACTCCCCACCCCCACGTTTTCTTTTTATTAGAGCTGGAACCACATTCCCTGAGCCCCTCACTGGTGTGTAGACTGAGAGTATAAACACGGTCCCTGGCATTAATCACGGGTAATAGAAACCAGAGATGAACTGTCACGTCGCTGGCGATCCTCTTGCTGAGTCAATGCGACCTTTTAAAAACACACTAAAAAATACACACACAGGCTGGGAACAGAGCATGAAAGAAATTCCGAGGAATACTTTCCTTTTTTCTTTTCCTTTCTTATTTTAATTGTATAGGAATTCAGTAACTAGAAAAACATAAAGAATTAAAAATAGAATCCGGACTTCGAAGGATCTGCAATAGAGTATTATGTGGCGAAAAAACCTAATTATTTATAAGCCATTCTTATAGTAAGCAATATAGCTATTTTAATAAGAAAAATATGTGCAGTCCGTCTGGTGGCGACCAGGTCATCTCCCTGCTGTTAGCATATACTGTAGCAGGGGAATTAATCTCGAAGTGAGAAGATCTGAGTTTAAATTTTACTTTATTCCTCTATTATTTCTGTGACTTTGGATAAATCACTTCTTTCTTTCTAAATTTAGTTAACTCGCCTGCAAAGTGAGAATCAGAATATCAACTATACCGAATCTTTTAAATGACAATGTAATGACCTAACTGTCAGCTCAGTCCAGATCCTGAATTATAATAGGCCTTGACAAGAGTTAATTGATTCTAGATCTTTTCATAGTTGGGAAAGAGCTTGAAAGCATTGGAGCCTGAAGCTACCCAAGAACACAGCAGCCTTTCTTCCCCCAAACCACTCCTCTGCTATATATATATATATGCATATAGATATGATATCAAAATATAGGGGTCTTTTGTTATGCATTTCACACTAGCAGAATAATATTCACAATGATGTGAAATCCTTTTTATTTTTATTTTATTATTATTTTTTTAAGACAAAGTCTCACTATGTTGCCCTGGGTGAACTCACAGCAACCTCAAACTCTTGGGCTTAAGTGATTCTCTTGCCTCAGCCTCCCAAGTAGCTGGGACTACAGGTGCCTGCCACAACGCCTGCCTATTTTTGTGTTGCAGTTGTCATTGTTGTTTAGCAGGCCCAGGCCGGGCTTGAACCCACCACCCTCTGTATATGTGGCCTGCATCCTACCCGCTGAGCTATAGGCGCCGAGCCATGAAATCCTTTTTAGATGTAGAGTCAGCAGATGGCCAGCCAAGTACGGAAAAACATGCAGTTTCTAATGCAGTTGATTCAGAATTGATACATCATAGAGACACTTAGAGATACATACAGTTAAAACAAGATGAGCAGCAGGCAGGCAGTGGAAGTGACTTGTATTCATTCCGACATCCATCAGCCGCCATCTGTTACGCTGTAGTCCTCACTGTACTTGAGCATCTTTCTCAGTTTCTAACCGATTCCTTAGTCTGACCACTTCCTAGACCATTACTTATTACCTGTTGTGCTGAAACTGATGCAGATATTCCCATTTCACAGGGAACGTGAACAGACCAGAGAAACTAGGTAATTTTCTGGAGCCTCTCAATGTCTGCTATAGAGTTAGGCTGGGTTTTAGACAGGTTTAAGGTTATTTTGAAATAAAACATCTTTGGTAGAATGAAGCTGGGTCTGCTTGCTAACCTGTACTGAGCCCCGAACACAGTGGTTCTGTGACTGTTGTTACATGGGCAAGCACATTCCATATGGCTATGGTAGCTGTTTTATAGCTCAGCCTTCAAAACAGAACACTTGTGATTGTGAGAGGGCATTATAATAAATATTCTAGAACAATATGTAAAAACAAGATTATCAAGGAAATTCAGAGATGCATGGACACTCTGTCTAGCGGACTCCTCTGCTGAGCTGTCTGGGGTTTTTGGTACATGTGGAAGCCAACTCTCCACGTCCATAAGAAGTCTTCAACTTGACCTCGGAACCTATAGCCCAGGCTCTCATGAAGATTCTTAGTTTAGAACAGCGGTTCTCAACCTGTGGGTCTCGACCTCTTTAGGGGTCAAATGACCCTTTCATAGGGGTGGCCTAAGGCTATCCTGCATATCAGATATTTACATTACGATTCATAACAGTAGCAAAATTACACTTATAAAGTAGCAACAAAAATAATTTTATGGTTGGGGGTTACCACAACATGAGGAACTGTATTAAAGTGTTGCGGCATTAGAAAAGTTGAGAACCATTGGTTTAGAATCCTGGAAATGACATCACCCTTCATTAACTCATCAGATCCTATTTCATGGTGCATTTGGTACCATCTTCTAAGGTAACATACAGAATCATACAAAATATTTAGTGAATGCCTTGAAGGTAACTTTTTTTTCTTTTGGGCAAAAGTGCTTGTTTTAAAATTTTACTTCTAACAGTTTTTTTAAAAAAGTGGTTTTAAGCTTTTGAAGCAAATACAGATTTTCTTAAACTATTTGCATCTTGAATTTCCTCTTTTAGATCTTCTGTGAAAGTTCATTTGGTGGTTTTTGTCATGCTTTAGTAGATTTAACTCCTTATATGTGATTCAAACAGACCTGTGATATATTGGAAAAATACTACGTAATGTGTGTGTGTAGTTGTAGATACGTGTGTCTACACATATGTGCATATACAGAAAGTGCCTAAAAGGTGTACATTTAAGAAAGGAGAAAGCTGTATTAAAATTGTAAAATTCAATATATAATGATGACGAGTCACGAGCACCTCTTGTAGATGCAGAAGTCAAACGTGGATTTCAATATTACAAATTTAATACACGTTTTCCTTTTTAAACATGTATATTTAAAAACGTATTTTTTGCACCCTGTCTGTAATGCATCTTTGCGTGTAAGTTCATGTACCATCAGCTGATGGCATTTGGCATTTTTGCCTATTGTGAGTAGAATTGTTATAAACGTTCTTGTGCAAGTATCCATGTAGATCTGTGTTTTCATTTTGTGTAGGATCTACCTCGGACTGGAATTGTGGGTCATCCAGTAACCACGTTGAAACTTCTAAGGAACTGCTAGACTTTCCAAGGCAGCTGCACCATTTTTCATTTTCTTCAGTAAAATATAAAGGTTCCAATTTTCTCCACATGCTCCCAACACTCATTATCATCTGTAATTTTAATTCTGCCGTCCAGTGACTGTTGAGTGGTACCTCATTATGCTTTTGATTCGCATTAACTACTTATACCCAAACAATTATTCATCTTGGTGGGAGGTCGGAATTACGGGCCGTTACAAATGCATTGGAGGGTTTAGGGATGATGAGGAAAGACATGTTTTACTGTAGCACCTGGAGCAGAGCTGATTATCAGAGTCCCTGACTCTGCTGTCCCTGCAAAGGGGGGCTGAGTGTTGGGCATCCCTCTAGGCCGGAGCCTCTGTCTGCAGCTGACGGCTTGTCCATCAGAGGTCCTCGCATAAGCAGACTGTGCCCAGCCCTCACCTGTGCACTTGCCCTGTTGGAACTGTGCCTGGCCCTCACCTCTGCACTTGTCCCAGTGGGACTGTGCCCGGCCCTCACCCCTGCTCTTGCCCTGGTGGTTTGTTTGTCTAACAGCTCTTCACATCTCCCTAGAACCTGTATCCATCTTTCAGTTCTCATGATTGCCTTTGCTCACTCTGACCTTGGCCGTCTGTACCAAGTGGATTGCGTTCAAAACCACTTTGAAAACAAAGAGTAGATGAGAGAAACCTGAGTTATTTTGCAAGCGTCAAAACCCATCATTTTAACGTATCTAACACATCAGTGAAGACAAAAGATGGGACAGTGTACTCTCATGACCTCAGTTTGTGCAAGTGGCTTTCAATTTTTGTGTGCACTGGAATTAGCTAACAGATTTTTTTAAAAAATGTATACCTGGACCTCAGAGTCTGATAATACAATTCAGGGTGGAGTTTAAACAACATTTTTTCCACCTACACAAATTCTATCATCACCCATGTGACTGGATATAGACAATCAAAATCAGTGAATAATCCAAAGTTGGACCTCTTGTCTTCAGAATAAAATATAGATTATTTTTCCTACACTAGATTTGCTTTGCATGTTGTGCTGCGTGTGTCAGCACACCATTAGAGTGATCTTATATGCTTATCCTAGCAAAGAGAAACAGTAAGAAAGATATTCTCTACTGCATGCCTACAGGGTAAAATGTGAATTTCATATGCTCATGTTCAAAGCCTTCCATGGTCTACTCCACATCTATTTCTTCAGTCTCCTCTTTTACTGCTTTTCCATTGATAATTGATGTATTAAGTCAGTGTTCTCCGGAGAAACAAAACCAGTAGGATATATATAGCTACATAAGGGGGGATACATCACGGCGATTATCTCACATGATTGTGAAGACCAAGAAGTCCTGAAAAATGCAACCTGTTAGCTGGAAAACCAGGACCAGCAAAGGTATAGTTCAGTGTGAGTCTGAAGGTCTGAGAGCCACAGTGGAGGTGGGTTGGGGGGCTGGGGTAAGTCCCAGAGTCCAAAGGCTTGAGAACCGAGAGTTCTGATGTGTGAGGGCAGGAGGAGTTGGATGTCCATAGCAATAAAGGCAGGGAATATCCTCCCTTCCACCTTGTTGTTCCATCTGGGCCCCTGTGAATAGGATGATCCCCCCACCAATGAGGGTGACCCTTACTCAGTCACCTTAATGTACATGACCAATCTTTACAATCGATGCTCCAGACATGTTAGGTGCTTACATTTCCTTGCATTTTTGTTTTCTTTCTTTATGGCTTTTTACATGCTATTTGCCTTGCCTAGAAGTTTTTCCAAAGTTTGTCCATGTGGTGAATTTGTGTTAATCCTGCAAGATTCAGCTCAAAAGTCTTCTTCATAAAGTTCTCTCTGAGCCTGTCTGCTCCCCTACTCCAGAGCTGACCTCTCCCTGTGCTGTGGAAAATCTGTGAATTTCTTCTTTCCATATTTATTGTGCACTTAAGGCTCCAAAATAATGATGACATGGCCTCATTTCCGTCTGGATGTTTGCAATATACTAGAGGAGAAAGAAATATAGACAAGATAACTGCGATGTGAAGTGTGTAAACGTTTGGATCGGAAAATCTGAGGGATGCTTTGGGAGCCACTGGGAGCAACACGCAACCTAAGGGGAGAAGATGTCATTGTCAGTTTTTGGATAAATTGACATCTGAACCCAGCCCTGAAGGGTAAGAATTAACTTAGAAGAGAGAGCAGGATAGCAGGAGAGTGATGTGGGGATATCTCAACAGCCAGAGAAGGGATTGTACAAGGCTGCAAGTCACCCAGGGGGCTGCAGAATGTGGTGTGAGAGCTCCCGGGACAGAGGTCACCATAGTGTAGAGAGGCCGACGGCAATCCCTTTCCCCAAAATGTTCATTCCTACTCCTTATCCTCTCCTTTCGTTGAGAGAAAGGATCTTGCTTTATTCAGATTTATATTTCAGTGACTAGTACAATACAAATTTATAGAAGATTTTTTTTTAATTAAAAAAAAAACTCATAAATGAATGAGTGAATGAATGAATGGGCAGATGAGTGAGATGGGGCTGAGATTACAAATTAACTGCGAACAGTCCACATAGAAGAAACACAGATTTTCTCAAAGCATTTGGTTGACTTTGAGAAAGGATGTTGATTTCATTCATTTCACTCCCCATTTCATCCATTTTATTACCATATATTTCCTAAAGAGAAGGTCTGGCTAATATCAAAACACAGCAGACCACTCTGTTTTTAATTACCTTTCTCAAGGCTGCCCTGGCAAGGCCGATGCTGCCTGGCTCTGAGTTGGGCTGCAGTCAGAAACATTTTGTCTGCTTTCCTCCTAAGCGCTGAGTGGGTCTCATGAAGCTGGTATTGATAAAGGCTGAATTCTAGGTTTTATCTTTTAATAGGAATGATAAGATTCGAATGCCTCAGCTCTCATGCTATCTGGATGCCGATGGTGGGAACAGTCACCAAAGTGGTGTCCTGGGCTGGGCGGTGGTGGGGGCCCTGGGTTAACCTCAGAGAAACACAAATATGAGTGGGTGGGGCCGCTGCCTTCCATGAGAATCTGTCTCCCTCGCTTTCACAGCCCGGCCCACGCCACTGGGCCCTCTGCCAGCCACAAAACCATGGATTATTTTTTCCATTGGTCAGAGGAAGTTTTCTTTCTTTCGTTCTTTTTTTTTTTTTTCTTTTTTGTGAATGGAGATGAAACCTTAGGAGAACTTGAGGAATTTCATTTTAGTAAAATGAAAGATTGCTCAGATTCCCAGGAGCAGCAGGGGAGGCACAGAGCCTGAGGCAGCAGAGTGGCTGGAATCGTGCAGATGTGAACCTCAGTCCTGTTTCCACTGCGGACCATCTGTGCTCCGCTTGGAGCCGCTCAGGCCTTCTGAGACTGTTTATTATAATATGGGGAAGATTTTAGGTTAATAAAATGAAATGAGTGCAAGTGAAGTATTTAGGAGACACTCAGTATCTGTCATTTTCCTTCTTTTGCTCTTGAGCTAAGACAAAGGATCACACGTCTGCCCACCAGGCTTCTGTGTATTTGGGAACAAAGTCATGAATACATGTCTAAGAAGCCCAAGGGAGGGCCTTGCGTATCACTGCCTTTTCCTGCCAGCTGATCTCATTCACTTCAACCCACCAAATATTTATGAAGTTATCTGCTTGTGCTTAAAACTGCTTGAGTTGGACAAGAGATGCTTATTGCCTCTGTCTTCAGAACGCTTACCTCTTTGCATAATGACAGAACTTTATACATATTATTACATACAGGTAAATAGTACAGGGCAATGTGTGTAAGTGCATCTGTGTGTGTTTGTGTTCATGGTTCACACACACACACATACTCTTTGGATTTCACAAACACACATTTTCCTCTTAATACTGCCCAATATTCCTTTAAGTGCCAAGAAGGTTGGTGCCTCCAGGACGCTGGGGCAGCATTTCCTCTGTAATTTTCTTCTCTAACTATGGAGTTCGGACTCATTCTTCCAGTTAAAGCTCAGCTTCCCTGTTAGCCTTTTCTCCATCTGTGTACCTTTTAGCTAATAAAGACTTGAGATCCGTACTTGGTTTAAGAGTGAATGAAATTAGGCTTGTACACAGTTTTGAAAGTTAATTTCTCTACCAAACTGGCCCAGGACCTTTCCCAACTTCCTGGTCCCCCGCCGTCAGCTCTTCCTGTGCCCATCTTTTCCCGTGTCCCCTCTTTCTAGTATCAGAGGACAAGCACTTCTACAGAAACATAAAGGCCCCTCCGCTGTTTGTGTCCTTCGAGTGGACGCAGTGCTTGGTAGGGACCTCGCTGTGTGTTCACATCCGGCGGGCCGCTCTCAGCAAACCCCTGGGTGCCACGTGGATCAGGGTTGCAAAAGCAAAGACTTAGAGGAACGTGAGGGGTGCAGCGTTAAAATACTGGGCCTCACGCCATCTATCTGCTTCGAGGAAACTCTCATGCACTTTGTACCAGCAGGATACAAAAAGAAAAAAATCCAGTGCAATTGTTTTATCAAATTATTAGTCTTGACAGTTTCCTCTTCTGATACACGTGATCAATGTAAAGTGTTCTGATTTCTACAGATGATGTGAAACTACCACCCGGCAAGACTTGGAACTCTATAAACTCCTTTTGGTTACGCCTCTGCTTAGCGGGACAGAGCTCTAAGATGTGAATAATGATCATCCAGCCAGAAGGGAACCGTGGCCTGGCAGGGCCTCTGGACCTTGGCTGATGACGTTTTAGAAATATCCCCAAAACCGATGAGTCCTCAGAAATTCTTCAGGGAGCCGTCGAGTCTTCCAGGATTTCCAGAGAATATTCAGGAGACAAACTTACTGGGGAGCCCGCAGAGCACAGCTCACACTCCCGCTCGGTTTCCGCAGGAGGTGAATTGGAATGGAGCTGCTCTTACACCCACTCCCAGCTGATTTCCCTGTGGACCCTGTGGACTGTTCAGGGGACCTGGTAGCCTGGCCGGCAGCTGCCTCTCAGTTCATCACACACGTGCTTAAATACCTATCAGGACTTGTTTTTAGCCCTTCGTCTAAAAGAGCTCTCTCGCTCCTTAGACAATTTTTCAGAAAATAGTAACCTTTCCCTTGCCTTCCCTTCCCTTCCCTCCTTCCTTCCTGTTCTTCCTTCCTTCCCTCCTTTCTTCCTTTTTCTTTTAAATTGGAGGCAGCGCTAAAGGGCATCTGGAGCATCAAACAGCTGGTTTTTATCATTTTACTAACTGAATTCATAGCATTTTCTTTGCTTTTTGCCCTTCCCCCCAAACCAAATGGAAACTCATTGGCAAGGTTATAAACATAAGCTTTTTCCACCTCTTTTTTTTTATCAGGAAAACCAGATTGCATGCTGGGGGACTGAGCCCTTGACATTGCCTCCCCCGGCAGGCCTGTTATCTCAGTAACAAGAACAGTTTAGCGATAGTACAAATCTGACCAGCTTTCACTTCAATTAGCCCCGGGGACAAACAGGCTGGGCCCTTCTCTCTGGGGAGAGCAACCGGGCACTTTTGGGACTGCGCCTCTGTGAGGGTTGGAGCAAGAATCCGAGCCATACTCTGACAATCATTTCCAAAACTAAAATAGATTTTTGTTTGTGGGGGGATGAGGATACATTGGAAAGGAGGGGAGTCAGGACTATCCTGTATGGCCTCAGGGTGCTGCTTCAAGGGCCCTGCCCTGGCCGGCCCCCCAGATCTCAGGCCGGCCTCTCCAGATCACAATGGGGTGCCTGTGACCCCCATGCGACCGTTAGCCCACTCCCGGGCTATTCCTAGTTCTCCTCCACTGCGTCTCTGGAGGGCAGGGCGTGGTCTTACCTTACGCCTGAAGTGGGGTGGGCATGGCTCTGCACAGGGCTTCAGGTGGGGACTGATCCAGGCTGGGAGACCCAGGAGGGGTGGGAAGGGCTGGGGAGGGCCGGGGCAGCTCTCCTCGTGCTCCCCTGCTCTGGGGCAGAACTCACAGGGCTGAAACTCTGCATTTGAACCAGGCTGCTGGCTGTGATGCTGGTGAATGTGACAGAGTAGACAGGACGTCTCTTAGTTGATGGTCAGAAGGCTTCATGGGAATACATAACGTTTGAACGTTTAGATTTGTGGGAGGCTGCTCCCCATTTCGGTTGCTGCTGAGGGCCCCAGATGTCGAACGAGAGCCTGGGGAGGACGTGCTGGTCCCCTTGATCTGATGAACTAAGTTGGAAGGAGCAAGCTGAGTGTACTTGGGGCGGGGGGCGGACCTCCCTCTCTACCTTCCTTCTGAGAATAGGGAGGAAATCTACTCTTGTGGAAAGTACCTGAGATTTGGAGCAGGAGAGACTTGGAGTCCATAAACATTTATTATGTGCCTATTGTATGTCAACCACTGAGCTGCACACTAGGACTGATAAAACACAGCCAAAATTCTCAGGAAATGTATAGCAGGAAAATGGACGGCTGTGCAAAAGTAATGACAAGGCAAAAAGTGCTAAAAGTCTCCATGTGCCAGAATGTTTTAGACAAATAAGGGTGGAGAGTCAGAAAGAGCTGCTCCCTGGAGGAAACGTTTATAAAGGCTCCATGGAGGCGAGGTGTCCAACCTGGGAGCTGTGGATGTCTGCAGGAAGGAAGGAGCAGAAGGCCCAAGAGGGGCTTTAACTTCCACTCAAGAATTAACTTTGTCCCTTGTTTGTTGAGGACTTTTAGGTAAATTACTTAACTTCTCTTAACCTCAGTTTTGTCTTCTGTAAAATGGGGATAATAATATTATATCATAATAATTAAATGAGATAGTGTATAGGAAACACATATTTTAAATGCTAAAGCACTAAAACCATCTTAATTAGTGTTACAAGTGAGGTTTTGGACCTGGAGCTTGAGGTCCCAGTTGGGAAGCGCTGTGCTTGAGTTTGGCCTGGGGGTAAACAGTGTCACATCTGGCTTTTTTTTTACAGAGGGACATGGGCCAGGGGGCCTGACTGGGGGTGGCTATGTGGGTTGGTGCGGGGAGAAAGGTCAGGAATGGGAGCTTAGCGGGTGGCGGCTCTTCGCAGCTGCGGCCATTCTCTCCTACAGCCGGCAGGGATGCTGAGCCTGCGTCCCGGGATTCTGCAGCAGAAATTACAGGGTCATCTAGCTTTGAGGCCAGCCTTCTCCAATCCCTCTGCTGCGGAGTCCTCACCCCCAGATTCAGCTTTCTGTGTCATTTGCAGGTGAGACAGTGATTTTGAGTTCTTCTCTTGTCACTCGTGTGGCTGATTAATAAATAATCTGAGGAAAAAGGCTGGGTCTTCCATAGTTCAGGATCCCTGGGCTCCTGAACCAATAATGAAAACAGCGTACATTTGTTGAATGAATGAGTTTTGGGGAAGGAGGCTGCTCCTCCATGTTCTAAAAGGGCCTGCTTCCTTTCCTGCACATTTAGGAAGACAAAGTGTGTTGTGTGTTCTGGTCAGTTCTCTGAGTCCACAGCTGCCCAGCCCTAATTGCTGAGCATAGGCCCAAGGGAAGATGCATTGGTGGCCGTGTGTCTCACTTGGGGTCATCTCCTTGAGGCAGAGCCCCACGTCCCTAGGACATTGACAGCTTCTGTTTCCCATCTGTTTTTATGTCCAGCCAGGCCTTCTGGGTCACTGCCTTGGCCCTGGAATCTCTCCTTTCACCTTGTGCCCACTCCAGGTCAGGACAGAGGGGCCTTCTCTTCTCTTCCCACCCCCAGGACCTTGTTGTGCTCTCTGACCAGACCCCAAAGGCCCCTGCCGGCCATCCTGTGGCCGCAGAGCCTGAGGCTCCCTCTCTGCACCAGGGTGCTCAGCCAGCCTGGCTTGTTCTTGTCCTCAGTGAGAGCCTGTTTGACCCTCAAAGGTTCTCATTCTGACCTTTGGGTCTTGGAAGGTCAGCACACATGTAGCAAAAGAATCCATCTGCCAGAAGCATTAGCTCTTCCAGTGGCCAGAGCTCAGGGAGGCTTCCTGACAGCAGTTCCGTATCAGCTGCTTACTTCCCTGGCCTGTCACCCTCCCCTTCTCATCAGTCACTGGGACAGCATTGGTGGGACAAGCCCAGATGCAGGGCCGACCTGACTGTAGCCAGGGAGTCTTCTTCCTCCTTCTCTTCCTTTTTACTCAGCATTTATTTGGTACCAATGCATCCTTTATATCAAAGGGAATGCATAAACAAACACGTTCACTGCAAAAATAGTGGTGGGCGGAGGAGGGAAGGGGCCCTCTGTAGTCACACTGGTGGTTCATAAGAAAACGCAGTTGAAATAAAGGGTGTGGTCTTTGATCTCAAGGAATTTATAGTCTGGTTGTGAAGCTAAAACTTAATCCACATGAAACCCTGGCAAACCATATGAAAGAGACGATTAACGCCTCGTTACAGAACACAGACTTGAAATGGTATCTGAGGGCAAAGAATAAGAGGTCATGAAGGCTGGGAAGACCTGGGAAGGCTGCTTGGAGGAGGTGGCACTTGTTAGGATGGAGGGCGCACGTGTGCGTCCTTGTTATATCCCCAGCATCCAACACAATGATCAATACACATTTTGTATAAAAACATGTATTAGAAGGAGAAAAGAACGTGGTGGAGACTGATGGACGTGTTTGTAACCCAGGGGTCTGGTGTGGCAGGGATAGAGGCCTGGGAATCAGGCTGAATGGGCAGGGGGAGGGGAGGGAAATGTACACTCTTGCAGTTGTGCAAACTTCTGCTCAGTGTGTGTTCCTGCTGTCTAATGTGCTGGCCGTGCCTGCCAGCAGAGCATGCTGGGCTCGGATCACTTTTCACTTTACGAGCTGGTTTTCTCATTCCAGGGGGCTCTGGGAAAACCCCGTCACATCACAGAGATCAGAGACACGGTGCTGCAGATAAGGAGGGTGGGGTGACGGCAGGTAAGCAGCTGGGGCCCCTGAGATGGGTCTCTACTCCACGGCAAAGCCAGACAATTCAGACTTTCACACCGAGTAACTCAAACCCAAACAAAACCATAAAGTGGGAAGG
Organism: Perodicticus potto; assembly: GCA_963574655.1. Taxonomy (NCBI): domain Eukaryota; kingdom Metazoa; phylum Chordata; class Mammalia; order Primates; family Lorisidae; genus Perodicticus; species Perodicticus potto. Next base: position 47,239 of record CAUYRH010026242.1, read on the forward strand.
AGGGGCTGTGGGGAGGGGATTATGAGCCCCGTGTGCCTCCGGTCAGCTGGGCCAGAAGGACCAGGAAGGACAAATTGTCTTCATTGCCATTGCTCCTCCAGTAATTGTGAGTCTCTGTGGAAAGTTTTGCCCCGGGTTGAGGTTTAGGAGAAGCACCAGACTGTGTCTACCACCCTGTGAGACCAATGTGTTTGTTTACACAATAGACATTTATTGCCGACTATGCACTAGGCCTGTGTACACGTAAACTGATCTTTATATTTGAGCCCTGGACTCTGTTCTTACAGAGTTTACTGTCCATTGGGCAGAGAGAAAATAAAGGTGTAAACAACAAAAATAAGTAGAAAGGTGGAAATATCTATTTTTTCTACTGGGAATATTCAGAGAAGTAAAGGATAAGGTACTTAAGATCACCAAAATATAGCTTACTGGGCTCTTCCTCCAGAAAAAGACCTTTTCTTATATTAGAATTAAGGCTGGGCTTTAGAAAACCAACCAACAAAACCCGGAGTGTAACGAGGCTGTACCTAGACCTGGGGGCTGCTTTTGAGAAGACCATTTCTCCACACTAAACAGTTTGGACAGACTGAACAGCGTAAGTGTGCTTATGAAGAGAATGGCATGGGGTATTGACAGGAGGTAAGCTCCGGAAAATCCTTCTTTGTTGAACTAATGGGACCAGGAGAATGGCTAAGTGAGGACTACGGGTAGCCCTGCCGGGGTGAGGGCACGAGGTGGGCAGAGTCAGGCGTAACTGACTTTCCATCCACGGTCCTGCATTCTAGCAGTTTAATCTCTAAGCCTTGGTTTTCTCATCCGTAAAACAAAGACATTAACACCCGTGTGTTGTTAACTTCCATCGTTACGTACTGTGTCCAGCACAGCGCGTAGCCCGCAGACCAAACTAGTTCAGACTCTGTCCCTCGGGAAGCAGCGGGCGGGAGCAGGTGGATTGCAGCAGTCCGGCTTCCAGGAGCAGCACGTGGGAGCAGAGAAACAGCCTAAAAGTAGAATTGGTAGGGCAGGGGATCAAGAGGTGCGAAGGCCTGTTTGCTGGAAATTTCCGGGTGCTGGGTCCTTCCCTCTTGCCAAATGCTCCCCCTGCAGAGCCGTTTCCCCACCTCGAATCCTTCTGTAAGGAGCTTTGCTCTAGGTGGCAGAAATGTTGTTCTTGCCTGAAAGTGAAGGGGCTCAGACTCCGAGAACCTCTGAAGATGTTAGCCCTCATGCTTTCCCCGTCTGTTAGCATGGCTGAGGGTGTGCTAGCAAACGTGCATGAGTGCGTGTGTGCAGGTAACACACGGACATGGGACCCAATGCCAGATTTACACGCCGTGTTCTGATGTGCGGGGAAATACCTCCTCCAGTTGGTATTTTGGGTGAGTTACTGCCCACTTAGCAGGGTCTCCATATGTCTACCCTCACCAGACACAATGCATCGGGGTTCTGGTTGAAATAGTCGGTGGGGGTGGGGGTTGATTTTTGTTTTTGGCGGTTTGGGGTAGAAGCTTTTAGGTAGATGCCTGGTTTTCTGATCTCCTCCTGCTTCCTCCCTGACTTGTGTGGGAATGCTCGTGTGGCCTCACGGGGAGAGTGAGCCTCAGGTCTCCCCCCGGCTTGGCATTCTTTCTGCTCTGTTTGGTAAAGCGGCTGCTCTAAGCAGGTCAGGCTGTGGTCTAGCCAGGCCAGTTTCCACCGGCCTTCCTTGCCTCCTGAGGCTTCGTTCCGGCTCCCATCTCTGAAGGCTGTGTCCCTGCCGTCTGCTCTGCTTGAGGGGCTACAATCTACTGTTCCCTCTCCCCTCCTAACAGGGGAGCTGGGGCGTGGGCTTTCCCGACACTGTGGGAAAGTGGGAAAGGAGAGCCCGGACTCATCTCTCCAGCCACCTGCCTCCCCCGAGGCCATGCACTCTTCTCTTCTCTCCTGACCCAGTTTGGCTGTGACCTGAGCTGATGGCTGGCTCTCTCCAACAGCACTGGGTTTTGACCCCAACTCCATCTTGGAACCAGTGGGGAAGTTTGTTTCAAATACTGATGCCTGGACCCTACGTCCAGTATTATGTTGCAAGTGGTCTGGGCACATAGAGATGATTGTCACGTGTAGCCAAGGTTGAAAACTGTGCCCAGAGACAGGCAGCCTGGAAGAGGAAGAGGCTCCCCAACCCTTGTCATCCTGGAGTCTGTCTTATCCTTCCAGAAGTTGCCATCAGGCCCACTCCACCACGCAAGGCTGCACACCCACAGTGGGCGGTGGGGATGAGGACTTAGCCACCTCTTTATCCCCCCATCCCTCTCTCTTCCCTAAAACAAGACTTCTGCTTTGCCTCACTTGGTCCTCTTTCTCCCCAAATTTCTCTACATCACATACCTTGAGTTCTTTCTCACCTTTGCCTTTTGGAAATTTTAATACTTACCTTGCTCAGGTGTTGATATGTTAATAGGAGCTTAAAGAATTGAAAAGAAAAATATTTTTCTCATGATAAAGTTGGGGTTCAAGGCTCTTGTCTTGTAAGGAAGACTCAAAATTTCTATGCTGGGTGGCGCCTGTGGCTCAGTAAGTAGGGCGCCTGCCCCATATACCGAAGGTGGCAGGTTCAAACCCAGCCTCGGCTGAACTGCAAAACAGAAAAATAGCCGGGCGTTGTGGCAGGCGCCTGTAGTCCCAGCTGCTCGGGAGGCTGAGGCAAGAGAATCGCCTAAGCTCAGGAGTTGGAGGTTGCTGTGAGCTGTGTGACTCCACGGCACTCTACCGAGGGCGATAAAGTGAGACTCTGTCTCTACAAAAAAAAAAAAAATTTTTTTCATGCTAAACACTTTCTTTCTTTCTTTCTTTCTTTTTTTTTTTTTTTTTGCAGTTTTTGGCCAGGGGTGGGTTTTAAATCACCACCTCTGGCATACAGGGCTGGTGCCCTACTCCT